>PQXL01000127.1:0-83086 GCA_004916875.1 Botrytis galanthina
CCTACCTACCTACCTACCTACCTACCTACCTACCTACCTACCTACCTACCTACCTACCTACCTACCTACCTACCTACCTACCTACCTACTTAACTATCCACCTATACCTCCTTATACTCCACCTATCCCTCCTTGTACTCCTCCTCTCCCCTCCCCCTCCTTCAAGAAAAAAAAAGAGAAATGAGGAGTGAACTGTCACATACATACAAGGAAGCGTAGAATAGGAATCTCCAATATACAAGACAATATACAATACAATATACACATCAATTGATCTATTGATTTAGTGACCTCTCATCTTCTCTTCTCTTCTCTTCTCTTCTCTTCGCCTCTCTCCTTTCCTTTAATCTATTATATATATCACAACTCTTCTCAATTCATCTCATCTCATCTAATCTGCACTCTTCAAGGAGGTTTCTCAAAAGTCTGTCTTATATCTGTATTGATTTGCAGATGCATTTGTATATGCATTTGCATTTATCTTCTTTCTCCATGATCTTACGCCGTACTAAACCACGCCATACTACTCCATCCATTCTACCATCCCATCGCATCCTATCTTGGCTTTCCTCTTTCTTTTCCTCTTCCCCTCTGCCATAACCTCCATTCTCCTCTATCTTCCTCTTCCCCTTCCATACCTCTCTAAAACTCAATCAACACATCAATCAAACATCCTACCATCCCACTCCATCCCACCTCTCTCCTAAATCCCAATCCCAATATGAAAATCCCAGAAAACGCGATCGATTCCCAATCCCGCGTTTCGAATTTTCAAATCCCAAAAGGTAACAAAAAAGAAAAAATTTACTGCCCATCTGTCCATATCCATTGTATTCCAGCAAGCTAAGTACGTAGTAGGTAGCGAATATAATTATTAAAAAAAACCTCTCTCCGGTCCATCTTTCATGATTCTCAAACACGAGCTGCCACTTGTAACAAAAGAAAAGAAGTAGGATGGAATGGGTCGAAATCAAAGTTCCGCCGTGTAAAAAAAAGCTGAAATGGGATAACACTCAACAAGGAAGAGAGAAAACTCTTCAAAATACCCGAGCTTTAATTACATTTGCTTCACAGATGCAAATATATAAAGACCCTCGGGTTGTTCTCCGTCTCGACAAATCGTAGCAAAGAAATGAGTGATAGATGCACGGCGAGCTTGAAGGCGAAAGTTGAGAGAGTAATGTAGCAGCTGAGAGTTATGGCTACGAAGAAAAGTAAAAGTAACAGAAATTCATGTCAAGTCGTTATAAATTGCTTCCAGCTCCATGAAACCGAGAAAGAAAGGGCTATCAAATGCTGCACTTCAAATGCACCAACCAAGTAAAAAATCCCGAGACCTTGCGCCACGCTAGCAAATGCCGTTCGATAAATGGACAATGATTGGAAAATACATCATTTGATGTGTGACAAATGGGATAAATTTATGGACTCGTGTTTTTCTAGAATTGCCGTGTCGCGGAAGTCGCGGAACCTAGGTCCAAACGCATTCCCACCCTAAATGACTCGAAAACTCGACGAATCTTATTCTTGAACCCCACGGATGACCATTAGAAGGGTGTTGAAAGTCCGTTCTTAGATTGCCGTTTACTGAAACGATGCGACTTCTTTTTAGTGTCGCCCAAGGATTCTTCTCCTCCAAGGCTAGCTTGACTTTTGGTTAGATGATTTCGACCTGACCGATCACTAGGACCATAACTATCTTGATAGATGCTTGGTCCATGAAGGGTGCTAGTAGGGCTCGTAGCGGCGGATGACATATCAAATCCAGCGTCACTGTTGTAAGAGCCAACCATATTTTGTGATAAAGCCATATCTTTGGCTTTCTCAATGGCTTCAATCCATTCCTGTGCCGATGTTTTCGAAGGATCATTGGCGGTTGTCGAAGTCTTGGTATCTTCGAATGTATAATGTGTCCCGCGCTATTTATGATTAGTATTGGATAGATTATTGGGGTTGGAATAACTTACTGTGTCCACGCACCACACAGATTGGCCTTTGGAATCAGATTGCACTCTCCATGAGCAATCGGAAGCTAGTAACGAGATTTCTGTTTTAGTCTTCTTCTCATCGCCTCCCGCAGCAGCAAGAATAATTCTCGCACTAGATGTAACCATCACGAGCCTTGCTCTCTTCTTAGTCGTTGAACCCCCGAAAAATCTAGCAAATCCCCCTTTCTTTTCGGGAACTTCTTCACCATTCCTCGAGTTAGGACTATGTGGTAACGGCGACGATAGAACCATCAAGTTTCCCAATTTCAAGATGCGTTCATTGTTCCGTGTCAATACGGGCGACCATTCGATATCCAACTGAGTTGGTGGAGGAAGTTCAGTGATTATCCTGGGTTGTGGCCTTGAGTTGCCGTTTGATGGAGTAGGTTGCGGTGGTACTCGTGATGCTGGCGGTGTGGTCGAAAATGCATTGTTGAGCATGATCAATTGAGGTTCTTGTGCCGGTGGAACATAAGGCTTTAATCTGGGGGCTTTCACCTTCCACAGTTCGCGACTGAATCTAACTCCATCAAAAAATTCATGGTTTTTGATGTGCTCGATCGATAATCTTCTTTGTGGGTCAAGAATAAGGAGCCTTTCGACAAGATCTCTAGCAGCAGGGGGGAATCCTGGGGGAAACTCATACTCCAAACTGACAATCTTTTGAAAGGTTAAGTATTCATTCGCAGCTTTGAATGGAGGTCGTCCAGCCAAGAGCTGGTATATGATACACCCGTACGCCCATAAATCACTAGCTTTGCAAGCATTTTTATCCGTCAACAATTCAGGGCTGACGTACTCTGCTGTCCCAACAAAAGAACTTGCTCTTGTCGATTCATCTTCGCTATTGCTAGTTATGTCATAAGGCTTCGATAGGCCAGGAGCGGGGAGTAATTTAGCAGTTCCAAAGTCCGTGATCTTAATGTGCATTTTATCATCCAATAGAACGTTTTCTGGTTTCAGATCTCGGTGTATCACGCCCTTCTGGTGCATACAGTCTATTGCCTCGAGAAGTTGAGCGCCGTAGAATCTTGTACACTCCACATCAAATGATCCAATCTTTTTCAATACTCCCAACAATTCTCCGCCGCTAGCGTACTCAAGGACGTAGTATAAACATGCGCTATCTTGGAAGGTGAAGAATAATCGAATGATGCCTATGTGAAAATGTCAGAATAAAATGGCGCTGTGATGGGATTTGGGGATAACGAGAAAAAGATACTTGGATGGCAGTCAGCCGGTGGCATCTTGCTTACCTGGGTGGTCTGATAACCGATTCAAAGTGTCTTTCTCTATATTCACATATTTGATCTTTTTCTCCTTAATTATATGCTTCTTGTCCAAGATCTTCACGGCATGATCTATTAGTGTCTGACGGTCGGTTGCAAACAACACAGTGCTGTATGAGCCCTCTCCTAAAGTTCGCCCAAAGATAAAATCTTGCACTCCCTTCCTTACTTGCTTCAAGTGTACTTTTCCATCCGCATCAACCTCCTCCCGAACACCGACTGCGGCACCTCTAACCTTCCACTCCTCGGCGGTGACCACGTTTCCTTCGGTGTCGTAATGTGTATTAGCAGCAGCCATGGAATGTGCCGGGTTATCGTAACCTCCGCCCACTCCTCTCGAAGTTCGCCTTGGTGGCACAGGCCCATTACCCGGTGGCATGTTGAGGCTGTTATTATATGATCGTTCTCGATGACTCGCTTCTCTGGAGGGCACTCCTGCCTGCATTGCTGTGGCTGCCGACCTGGAATCACTCCTTGACGGTATTCCCCCGTGGACTGACGATTGCGAAGATTCGCTTCTCACTCTATACGATCCGTGATCTCTATTTGGAATTGCGTTTGGAGGAGGTTGCGCTGCGTAGACACCTGAGATTGGCCGAGTGGCTCCAGGAGGAGGATATGCTCGATTTCCGTTCTGCATTGGATGTGGTTGATATGGGGGAAAGGCTTGTTGTTGTTGAGATTGATGATTCATTGGCATTGATTGTCGATAGGGCTTCGCTGCAACGGGTCTTGGCAGAGGCTCTTGTTGCGCCTGCACTTTTGTAGATTCACCACTACTCGATGCCGAGCGTGAACTCGGGCGTTTCGGATCTGAAGTTTGTGGAAATTCGGGGGTGGACGTAGAATTTGAAGAAGGGTCGGTAGGTGAGCCACGTCGGAGGATATTAAAGATGGAATGTCGTTTTGATTGCGTTTGGGAATCTGGGGTTTTCCGCGCGTCCTTGGATTCCGAAGAGGTCGAATCGGCGGCTTGATGTGGCATAAATGTCGAATCGTGATTTGTATGTTCGTGATTGCGATCATTTGAAGTTTCTAGAGTTGATGTACCAGACGATGCATCATCAGGGTTAGCTATCCGCAAACCACCTAAGGATTGGGATAGGGATAAATCGTTCTCCATAATGGCCCTATTTCGTCGTTGTGAGGAGTTTACCAAACAGTAGCGTGGTAAAATGGCCGTCAAGCAGCGAAATTGAACCTAGACTATATCATCCCAATGCTAATCTTATCAAGGTCGGTCCTGGCTGTTCTAGCGGATGGTACGAGTAGGTCGAAATGGCAAATGGCAGATGGAAAATGGAAAATGGAAAATGGAAAGAAAGGCAGGATGTGAGTTGAGCGAGCGATATAAGAAATAGAGATGGAATGGGTATAATTCAATTCCCCAGGCAGAAGAGAACAATTAACGAATGAATCGAATATGAGTGAGTCTTGGTAATCCTAAACTTTTTTTTTTTTGAATCTGGAATTGAATGGATATGTATCCGTACGACAGACAAGTCAAAAGGTTGCTTGATCTGCGTACGCTATTGTGGCTTTGGTGTAGGTATGTACCGTGTCCGGGTATGTAGGTCTGATTTTAAAATTCTTGGTGTTTTATTTTACTGGGGTGAATCCAAAGATAGAAATAATAACGGAGAAATGCAACTACTGAGGATGATGATGAGGAAACAATAATGATAGTAGTAGTAGCAGGAGTAGTAGTAGTAATAGTAATAATAATAATAACAGTAATAGATCGATATACATATGCTGCTCTCGTTTTCATTGCACTCACTCTTTTAGGACGGCTGAGATTCGGAAAATTAGAATGATTGAATGGTTATATTAAATCCAATCTTCATCCGAATTGGGACTTGAGAGGGAGTAGTGAAGACTAAGATTTAATTACAAACGAAATGAAGACCTCGAATGATCATCTGGTGTTCCATTGATTCCATTGATTCCATTGATTCCATTGATCCCCAAATGACTACGGCTGCTGGAGTGATGAGTGAGTGAGTGAGAGTGATTGAACGTGGAAAGAAGGTTCGGATTCGAGGTACAGCAGTTGACAGAGAAAGTACTGTGTGTGGATATTGATACGTGTGGATGGAGTGAGAGAGGCTGAGGGATGGAGAATCGTTAGGGAAAAGCTATATTTGGCTACGGTGTTCTCTGATACAATACACAAGAGATAATCGACGGAAACTTAGGAGATGCCAGGTGGTAGTTGCATAGATTCAGGATATTTTATACGTGTGGCTTATGAAGATGCCAGGGAGGTACATATCTAGGTAGGGAGGCATGCATTGTTATTTGAACAGACGGGAGGGAGCATTCATCAATTGATTCTAGTCACTTCTGGGGTAGATGGGTATAACTGTATAGTAGTGATTGAATGTAGGATGTGTAGCTCGTATGTAGTATGGATATATGGGATGGGTATATGTATATCCATGTATATGTATATGTATACTAGGTATGTATATGTATAAGTGTGAATTCATCATGTAGTTGCCCAGGTCGTCACATATCACTGAACCATTGCCAGCACAGTTCTCTTTCTGATGAGTCATTTGAGATGTTCTGGTGATGGTCGTGAGATGTTCTGGTGATGGTCGTGAGATGTTCTGGTGATGGTCGTGAGATGTTCTGGTGATGGTCGTGAGATCTTCTGGTGATGGTTGTGAGATCTTCTGGTGATGGTCGTGAGATGTCCTTTCAATTGCGACAACTTCCTAGTCGTCAGTCTACTACTGTTACCTTATAGTATTCATCAAAAGGACTGCACTTCATATGCATTGAATGCCGCCTTAAGCCACCCGAGGTTAAATACTTAGGTAGTATTCAGGTACCACTTCTTCCATCCCATGCCATTCATACATTCATACCATTGATTACGACGAGCTAGCTACTTACCTAGCAATGCACTTACATGCATTCAGATCGTCTTGTTATTTGTCTTGATGAAAATTCAACTACCACGAACCTGATCTCCCATACTATCTTTATCGTTCTTCCGTGCCATCACGATTTATCTCACTATATCTCTACCTCACCAACCCGTGCTTTTTTACTGATTTGACTAGGCCTGTTTGATTTAAATTCGAAATCGTTGGTTATTATTAATAGGAAACAAGCCTTCAACCCTCTCTGGACCGTTGATCTCCTGAGTTCTGATATCAAGCAATCAGGAAATTATATTCCTCTTTTTCTCAAGGGGCCGGTTCGGAAATGCATCTTTTAGTCGTGTAGAACGATCTCCTTCACAAGATTCTCTATAAGGCTATTTCATGTTATTATCTTTACACATTTGCAACTTGCACGTACGTGATTATTATCCCAAATCTAAGTAGATTGGCGTACCAATGGAAATGTGTTATTTCGCATTGCTTTATTCCGATATGCTCTTTCCTGTTGATCGATCAATGGTTCGAAAGATCCAAAGTCGATCCATCTTATCCTTCCTTTCGCGATGAGTGTATTGTTCTTTCCTCTTCAAGTGGATCCCCTTCGGGTGGACCACCTTGACGAGCTCTCTCCGCAATGAACAAATGGCTTCTCGCAAGATTGCATAGCACATCAATCGTTTTCTCTTCTCAATTCCATGTCCAGTCAGTAAGATAGTTATGATCCGGCTACCTCCATCCCTTATAACCATTGGTTTGGGTGATATCAAGGACTACGACAGACGCGCAAAACGGCGGGTCAAGTTACAGCTAAACCCACAAGCCGCGCCTTTCAAGCACCAGATTATTCTACCAATTAGATCCATCAGCCACACAAGCAGAATCTATGGTCCATCTGCTGACACAATAGCAAACACCGATGGAAGTCATCTTACAAATGAACCCAATCAAGGACCGGTTCAGAATCATCATATCCCAAGACTTGCATCACCTCTTCCATTAGAATGTATTATACAAATGCCTGCTCATGCTTATGCTCATGCTCAGGATTCTGATATTTCGGAATGGGAAAACGCATCGCCCCGCTCTTCTGATGGTACAATCACAAACAACCAATTTGTAGATGGTTCTTCATATGAAGCAGAGCTTCCCGAGATGCACAATGTCAGAAAGTCGGAGACATTCGAAGAATGGCTAGATGCAAGGCGTGGAAAGATTTTTGAGGAGCCGGAGATCCAGAGTAGCCAAGAGTCGGTGGAGCTTGAAGCGGGCGATGAATCTTTCGAGAACTCCGGTATTAGGCGGCTCTCTTCCCCTTTCAAAGACAACTTCGACTACGGCGGGTTTGTTGAAAGTCCCAGTCAGCAAGAAAGTGACCAGAGTCGAGGATCTTCACCTTTCGGTAAGATTGTACTCTACAGGACAGCCAGCATCATCACGCAAAATTCTTGAATGTTGAACATTCTTTGAATCGTTAATTTGATCGAAATATAGCAAAATCACTGATATCTCTTAGAACCAGAAGACGCTTCGACAACCCCTCATATTCAAGCACCAGCAGCACAGAGACTTCCAGCTCGTACAAGATTACCGCGCTCACCTTTGTTCTTAGCACAAAATGCATCAAGCTCGCCAGAGCGACATGTAAGTATACCCTTTACTACCAGATCTATTTGATTGCTTTGGATGTCTTCCTGGGAGTAAGTACTAATTCTATAATGTTGTAGAATACGGCTAGTTTGACACCTAGAGTCGTGTCTCGCATAGCTACCCATAATACGCCAGGGTTTCTGTTTGCGCAACCGGCTCGACGCCCTGGACCTAGCCCCCATACTCAATCTACACGTCAACCTCGCACATTGAGGCACCAAACGAATAGCTTTTCATTTGATGACTCGGAAAGATCTAGTGTCGCTTACGAACAAGAGAGAGCACTATCTTCATCTACAACTGATAGTCGACCACGACCATCAGAAAGCCTCAATCTTCGTCAAGAATTGCGTGGAAGTTCTTTGCAGAGTTCTCGAGTACCTTCATTTGCAAGCTCCGTTCGCAGTCAAGAGCGTCCTCCGTCAGACCGAGCAGTACTAATAGAGTCACAAGAGATTGAAAGTGAGACAAATACTTATGAGCCCGTTCTTTATAAAGAAATGGACCCCCACAGCCTTGTCTCAATTGCAGAGCAGTCAATAATATCAACAACCATTTCCGTTCATCGCTCCAAACAGTTACATTTACCGCCGCCATTCTCAACCGTTTCCAGGTCCGATTCAAGGGCAGGATCACTTCCAAGCTCCCCATCAGATGCATATCAAAATAAAACCTCACCCACCAGCATCGTCAGAAGTTGTTCGAGTGGTCCTTCGGGAAGTCCTTCGAGGAATGTCTCTGTCTCAAGCTCCGTTATTAGTCAACTAATCCGAGAGCATGATGAGAGGCAAGCATCGAGCCCGCCTGTAAGTTTGCTTAAATATATACTTTTACCTCTTCTGACCTTCCTTGCGCAATAGTCCGTTGGGCGTCGACGATTGAATCCTATTGTCAGAGCTGCTGCACGCTTGTTTTCGAGTCCCAATTCTCGCTCGCCCCCACGCAATCCTCCTCCTCCTTCACCTTCTCCATCGCCACGTCGACGCCGCACGCGCCCACAGCCGACTCCAAGAAGAGACAGTGATACAGGTCCCCAAACATATACTCCATCTAGGAGATACTCAGTGTACAACGATTCTCTTCCTGCAGCTTCTCAACCTCAGACCCCAGCCCACTTACCCGAAGCTCGACATCAATCTCGTTATCATCCATCTTACACTGCACCCACAACTCGATCCATGGGTCGATTGAGAAACGTCCTTACCGAGCACGGTGCATCAACTCCAGTTCGACCCAGCGACCCTTTCCATCAAGATTCTAGTCAAAGATGGACGTATGTGACTGATGCGAGGAGGACGAGACAGAGGTCAGGTTCGCCAGCAGGAATGTCAGATGATGGGTTTCGAGGTCTTTATGGTGGGAGAGAAAATGGTGATGATGAACAAAGTTGGATTGATGGAGTTAGAGCTCGTAATGCTGAGATGAGGAATTGGCAGACTCGAAGCGATGAAGGAAGGCTGGAGGATGATGAATAAGATGGGGTTTATGGGATTCAAGGGAGCCCTGTTGGAGTTATATTGTTGTGGTTTGTGTTTATGGCAAACAATGTTGATATTGGGATTTTGACGCCGGAGTGTTTTGACACTATGGAGAAGTAAGATTGTCACCTCATGGACAACATCATGAATGCGAGGGTTCTCGTTGTGGTTTATTGTAGGTGGGGAAGAGGTGCGTGTGTAGACATGTGCGCTTTGTTAGGTATTGTTAGTATGGCTAGCGAATAGAATGAAACTACATGGAGTCACGAATCTAGGGCATCTATTGAAGCTTTATTGAAGTGTTGGAAGTGTGGGTTACCTATAATGTAATGTCATCTTCTCTGCGTTAAAAAAGTACCCACCGAGGAATCTGAGGATATAAAGGAACAAAATGAAAATGTTCCAAAGCGTTCTAGATTCTAATCCTTTATTGGATTGGATTCATTGCTGTAACCTTAAATACCGGTAGTTGAATCAATATGACGTTTCTTACGGACGAGAAAGTGTTTTCGTTCCCAGTCCATACCACACCGGGACTTTTTCAGGGACAAGGGGTCAAATCAAGGTTGTGGCTGATTCCTTAAATGGCTTAGTGCAGATCTTATTTTGTAGGGAAATTATTACTATGACGATGACATCTTTTTTTCTATCTCTTTCTATGCTGAGGAACCTGACTCTCGAGGTTAACAGACCACGCATCGGATCATAACCTCCTGTACGATACTACTTCTGGAATTTATGTGTTGAGATTTAACTTCTTTTGGATCCGGCATAGGAAATATAAGTCACTAGAGGTAAACCAAGGTGAGCCAAGGTAAACTCTATCAAGGAAGAGATTCAAAATCCAAGCGCGGACCATTTACTCCCAATTCTTCTTGAATATCAAGTAATTGGATTAAGGTCAACTGTCTTTACAGAAATTTTTGAGATTGATATCGGAAGAAAGAAGGTGTTTCACTTGCTACTGGTATACAATCGGGTACTACAGTTACACATCTCATATCCAGAGTCTCGCCTCTTCGCTGCGCAGTCATTCACTTCTTCCTTGATACTATTCTACTTTGTTCTGCGCTGTTGAAAATTTGTGTTTGTCAATGGTAAATTGAATCTGGCGAAGAGTTTTTATTTCTCTCATCATCTTCACATATTCTTTTGTGTCTCTAATATTTAATGCTTAATACAATGTCAGAAGCATCGACAGAGATGACTGCTAATTGTGGGCCGACAATGGCAGATGGACCTGCACAAATTCATTCGCAATCGAGATCATTGTCCGCCACCGAAACAAATTTTCCTCCTGCGAATATTGCACACAACGTCCAACAAGAAGAGGAAAAACGACCTAACCTTGCGCCTGCGAAAGTATGGCAAACCGAAAGACCGCGAGCAACCACGAAATCATCTCTGCTGGCACCAGCTTATAAAAGAGGAGAAACAAATACGTCATTGTTGAATGAAGCAATTTGGAGTAGAGGTCACGATTACAAAGATGATGGATCTACAAGTAGTAGCAGTAGCAGTGAGGACGAGGAAGATACCCCGGCGGAGAAGAAGAAAAAGAATTACATCCCAGGAAAGAAGAATGCGGCCGATACGGGTGGGCGGAAACAATATAACAAATTCCAGGTTGGAAATGATAACTACAGTACTAGGGGAAAGGTATCGAAGAGAGATGGTCGATTAAACATCAGTGTCAATGAGACAAGCAATCGTGGATATCTCGCAAAGGCCTTGGGCGCCACTTTCTTCAATAAGGTAGGGCATGATGATGTGACGGGCGAAACACCAGAAGCCAACCTTACCCGACGTCAACGAGGAAAACTCTCAAAATCTCCAGCGGAAGGAATAGTCACTTCGAATATACCCAGACCGAGGCTGAATATTGTTGTAATGGTTATTGGTAGTCGTGGCGATATTCAACCATTTTTAAAGTTGGGAAAGAATTTGAAGGAGTATGGACATAGAGTACGAATAGCAACACATCCTGCCTTCAGAGATTTCGTCCAAAACGATTCTGGGCTGGAATTTTTCTCGGTTGGAGGAGACCCTGCAGAGCTTATGGCATTTATGGTCAAAAATCCCGGAATGATACCGACAATGGACACTCTCAAGAAAGGAGAAGTTGGAAGACGAAGGGAGCAAATGGCTGAAATGTTTGAAGGTTTCTGGCGAGCTTGTATTAATGCAACAGACGAGGAAAAGGATGTTACAAACCTCAAAATGATGGGAGATAAGGCGCCATTCGTTGCAGATGCTATTATTGCGAACCCTCCATGTTTTGCACACATTCATTGCGCAGAGCGGCTTGGCGTTCCTCTTCATCTCATGTTCACATTTCCATATACCCCCACGCAAGCATTTCCACACCCTTTGGCCAATATCAAGAAAACAAATGTCGATCCAGGTTATACGAATTTTATGTCCTATCCGTTGGTGGAAATGATGACTTGGCAAGGATTAGGTGATCTCGTCAATAATTTCAGAGTAAAGACTTTAGGTCTAGAACCGGTATCAACATTATGGGCTCCAGGTCAACTTTACCGTCTCAAAGTTCCATATACATATTTGTGGTCACCGGGACTCGTGCCCAAACCCAAAGATTGGGGACCAGAGATTGATATTGCTGGTTTCGTTTTCCTGGACCTAGCAGATACATTCACACCACCGGACGATCTTGTCAAGTTTCTCGATGATGGAGAGCCACCAATTTATATTGGGTTTGGTTCTATTGTTGTTGATGATCCTGACAGATTTACTGAGATGATCTTTGAAGCTGTGAAGAAAGCTGGAGTAAGAGCATTGGTTTCGAAAGGATGGGGTGGCCTTGGTGGTGAAAATACACCAGAGAATGTGTTCATGCTTGAAAATACACCGCATGATTGGCTTTTTCCCAAAGTCAAGGCGGTAGTGCATCATGGCGGTGCTGGAACAACTGCAATAGGTCTTAAATGTGGAAAGCCGACAATGATTGTTCCATTCTTCGGCGATCAACAGTTTTGGGGATCTATGATTGGTACTTCAGGGGCAGGAGCAGATCCTGTTCCGTACAAGGAATTGACAGCTGATAAGTTAGCAGAAGGTATCAAGCAGTGTCTGACGGACGAAGCTAGAGAAGCGGTAGAGAAGATCGCGAAGGATATTGAAGCTGAAGGCGATGGTGCACAGAATGCAGTAAAGTCATTCCATCGAAGTCTCACGCTCCGAGGCGAACATTCTATGCGGTGTTCGATTCTGGAAGATCGAGTGGCGGTTTGGACCATGAAAGGGACGAATTTGCGATTGAGCGCATTGGCTGCTGAGTTGTTAGTGGAGAGGAAGAAAATCACCTGGAAACAGTTGAGACTCATTAGACATCATGAATGGAATGATTTCGAAGGACCAGGTGAACCTATCAGTGGTGTTACAACAGCTGTTACAGGTACTGTTACGGGAATTGCCGCTGGTGTAGGCAGTATACCTTTCAAGGTCAGAAAGACTATCAAGAGAAGAAGTATGCATGAAGAGAGGAAGAAGAGGAAATCGGAAGATACACGGAAAAGTGGAAGTGGGACCACTCTTGTTGAAAAGAAACCTGATTCTCAAGAGAATGTCGATAACTCGAATACTTCTACACTCAACAATCAAACGATACAAGAAGAGAGTCATCAAGATGAAAACGCTAACCCATCCAAAGAGACTGAAAATGCCATTTCAGCAACGGAAACACACGATACTAGCCCTGAGGCTGCCGTAAATTCTCCATGTGATTCTGGCATGGCAAATCATACTACAAGCGGTGAACCAACTCGACAATACAGTCAAGCTAATCGAGAAGAACAACAACGAAATTCACAGCCCAAGAGTAATATCGATAATCAGTCCGTGCTCTCCTCCGACCCAATACATAACGAAGCCGAAGCAGTAGTTAAAGATATTGGGCATGGCTTTGGTGAAACAGCCGAAGCAGTAGCTCGTGCACCCATGGATTTAGCACTTGCTCTCGCACAAGGTTTCCACAATGCTCCTCGTTTGTATGGAGACACGACCGTAAGAAGACCAACAAGAATCACGGGTATGAAGAGCGGATTAAAGGCTGCTGGTGAAGAATTTATCTTTGGCATTTATGATGGAGTCACTGGATTAGTAGTACAACCATACACCGGAGCTCGAGATCACGGCGCATTGGGTTTTGTAAAGGGTGTAGGAATGGGTCTAACGGGTTTCGTCTTGAAGGATATTAGCGCCATCGTTGGACCTTTTGGATACACATTAAAAGGTGTCCATAAAGAAATGGTGAAGAACAAACAACCTACTGCGTTTATCCGAAGAGCAAGAATTCTCCAGGGGCAGCGAGATATAAACGTACTCGATGGAGATTCAAAAGAGAGAAAGGAGGTTGAAGAGAGAGTTACGCATGGATGGAATGTCATATTAGAAGTATGGAAATTGATGGATGAGAAAAAACGTGACGGAGGAATGGGATTGAAGGGGAAATTGAAGGTTATGAGAGAACGTAGGACGTGGCGTTCAAATGGAGCATTTGAGGGAGTTGGAGCTGCGGAGAGAGCGGTACAGGCGAAGAAGAAAGGAGATAAGGGGGGTGTTAAGGCGGTGTTTAAAAGACAGAGGAAGGAATTGGAGAAAGCGGAAAGACCTAGGAAGGGAGTCGCGGCAGAATTAGAGGAAGATAAAATTAGGAGACAACAGGGGATTGAGAAAGACAATGAGGGGGAGGGGGAGGGAGAGGCTCATCCGGAAACAGGACATGATGAAAGGCAGGTTGTGATTGAAGAGGGAAGTGCGAAGCCAGAGGGAAAGGATACGCCACAGTTGATTGCTTGATGAGTGTTTATTGACTTGGCTTTCCTGATTCGTTTCTGCATCTTCACTCACATTGTGGGAAATTCTACTGATGATGAAATACTTTTTTTTCTTCACTTTTCTTTTCGTTTTCATTTTTTCATAGGGGGTGGCTTTATTTACGATTCGTTTCCTTTGTCTTGATACCTTGAGCGTGGAGTTTAATTGGCGAGATCATTGAGAACGAGCATTGAGTGTCTATCTGCATGATATCGCGCTGGTACACAGTCATATGATAAAATATTTATCTGGCTAGAGCATGTATTGATGAATGGCTGAACGAAGGATGGGAGGGATAAGTAAGGGGACAGAGTAATATACGAGGAAGATGAAGATTAACTTTGATCATGCAGGTTCTTAGATGAATAGCTTGATAGCTGATAGATGATAAATGATGAATGAATACTTCACTCTACATTTTGTGGTTTTTGTTTTGTGTGAGAGGGTGACTCTTTTGTAGGTTGGGATTGCTGGTATGATGTGATGGTTTGTGATTTTTGATGGTGATTTTTAAGCGTCAGGGTGAGGGTGAGGGTGAGGATTGGTGTTTATCAAATTCTTTGTTTGGAAAAATGGGAGAGGGGGTATTGTTAGTTTCTTGCTATTGCTATTTCTTTAACTATTACCGTTACTGGTTATGGATTCTTTAAGTAGGAGTAGTGGTTTATTTATGGTTGTAGATCGTTTGGTGTATTAGTTGGTGTATTAGTTTTTTAATAGAGAATAAGCGAATCATCTGTCTACTGTTTTTCAAGTTTTCCGAGCTTTGGGATTGAGGGTGCAGGGTTGGAAGATAGGGATATAGGGAGATGGGGAGATAGGGAGATGGAGAGATAACTTGGTCGATTGATTTATTTATTTATTTATTAGGTGTTGGGTGATTATCTGTATATCTATTTGTTTACTATTGGTTTAGTATTTGTTTATGCATGGATATAGAGTAGAGGGGAAAGGTGTTGTTGGATTTTGAATGAGGGGTGGGTAGATAGGTAGGTGGGTAGGTGGGTAGTGTGGTGTTGAGGTTTTAAGGAGGTGGGTGAAGTGGGTGAGTCAAGTGAGTGGTTAAGCGAGGGGTGATGAAGGTTCCAGGTTGAGGATAGATATCGTTGTGGGGGTGGGGATGGCAATGATGGGAAATGAACGATGATGGATAGGGTTGGTGGAGAAAATGTTTGATTTGAGGGATTGGGTTTGTGTTATTTGATTGTAGAGAGAGGGGTATATAGAAAGGAGGGAGAAGAGATCAATTTATTGCTTGGGGGAAGATGGGATGGGATGAGATGAGATGAGCTGAGCTGAGATGAACTGGAAGAAGGTAGGGTATACGGCGAGTACGTATATATTGTATCACATAATATAATGTTTATGTAGCGTATATTGATATTGATATTGATATTCTTCTTCTATTTTTTCTTTCCTCGGCGATGATATCTGATTGTTGAAACTCAAACTCAAACTCAAGAATCGATATCCTGCTGCACTTAGATTCTGATCCCATGTACTTAATTAAAGAAACGGGTTATTTCTTTTTCGAATCTCGCGGATTGGTTTAGGATAGATCATTCTTGTACTGCATGCAGCCTGTCGAAAATAATGGGAGTTTATTTTTATATCAGTTGAATTTCTCGAAGGGGAGAATTGCAGATGAAATGTATGAGCTAGGAGAAGATGGAATCTAACATCCAGGGCTAATATTTTTGATATTTCAAGGAAGTTGGAATCTACAATGGAAGCATGGGGTGGGATCTGCAACTGAGAACTAAAATCTGTGAAGTCGAGATAGGTGTATTATATATATAAAATCTAAATATTGCAGACTGGAATACGAGTGGTATGAGAACTTGAGAGGAGAAAGATTTCAGGTGTAGTGGCATGAGTGTAGTTCACTGTTGACAATGTGATGTTCGCAGATACTGGAAGAGTAAAATAGGTGGGTAAAGTCAGGCAGGTGTATTATTATCATCTAATCTAATCTAATCTATTGAAGCGTCTAGAGTCTGAAAGGTCGGAACAAATGAAATGTATTAAACATAAGAGATGGAAAAAATTTGGTGAATGTAAAGAGATGTAAGAGATGTAAAGAAATGTAAGAACTCCCAAGCGATATCCAAATCTTCATCTTATTTCTTAGGATGTTTAGAACGACCATTACTTCCATGACCATGACTATGACTATGACTGTGACTATGACCACTGCTACCACGGTGACTGCTACCCTGCTGTGGGCCACCAGTTGCTGAGGTGTACTGCTCACCCTGAGGTGGGTTACTGGTCGCAGGTTGGTGTGTAGTTTGTTGTTGGGTAGTGTAGGAAATGTTGGAAGAGGTGTAATGGGTGGGAGGAGGAGGATAGCCGGTAGCGGGGGCTTGGCCAGGGGGAGAAAGTCCAGTAGGGATGCGTCCAGGAAGAGCAGTATAGATGGTAGAAGCGGCATTGCTGGGGTAAGAGGGGACCGGAGGAGGGTGCATATAGCTAGGAGCGATGTAGCCGGTATTGCCGGAGTAGTGAGGGGCAGGCTGGGGAGCATAGCTTGAAGACCCGTAGCCAGCTGACTGGCTATAGACGGAGGAGGGATTATTGCTTTGGAGATTGGAATAAGCGGGGTTAACTGTCTGCGGTTGGGTTGAAGGCTGGGCCGCACCCTGGCTCCAGGCACTGGTACTAATCGTTTGAGGGGCACAATCTTGGGCTGGATTTTTTGTATTTGTCGGCGGGGCCCATTTAATTTGCCCACGAAAAACGGCGTCAGCGTAATCTTCGGCTTCAATTTGAGCATCGGTCCTCTCCTGTTGACAGGTTCCTGTCTGATAAGCTGCGAGACATTCCGGGTTATCTTCAAAATGTACACTTTTCCACCATTCTGAAGTCATCGGTGCTTCCCTGTATTCACCACAGTTTCCACAATGTTCTCTATCTCTCATAGAAGTATCTATTGTTGGATCAACTCTAGGCGTAAACTCTGAACACAACATGCTCATGCTCGCCATGCTGTCTGAAGGCGTGAATGGCTGATATCGCGAGACCGATTCTGAAGCTTCTGCATAATGCCCACCACCATTACCACGAGCTTGTGTCGTAGATGGTGAGCCTCGTGGGACCTCTCCTCGCGGTGACCTACGTTGAGAACTTCCATGATTAGCGGAAGCTCGTGTTGTGGAAGATGAGCTTTGTGAGGTTTCTCTTCGCGAAGTTGCACGAGAAGATCTTCCGGCACCACGGACACGACCGTGAGATGCCTCGTCTTTTGAATGGGGAGTTTTCGACATAGCTTCGATTTGTAGGATATAAGAGCTTTATGTAGGAGTTTTTTCTGTACTTTTTCGATGCAAAAAATACCTCTATAAATTAAGTGTAAGCGTAAATCTAGAAGTAGAAGCAAGAATGGATATGGATGTAAGTCTACAGAAAGTATTTCCAATCGGGGACACGCAGCGTTTATAAGCACATTTTGGAGCTAGAAAGATGTTGAAAATGTGCTTCTAGTATGATTCGAAAGGTGCAAAAGTGTAAATTCATATGCCAACATGACTCGAAAAGAGAAGAAAAAGACATATTCATAGATAAATGTCATGAATATACATTACTCATGAGTTTTCATACTTTATGACTAGAGAGAGATAGAGTTGCTCATAATGGAAGTGATATGAGTACAATGTAATGACTATGATACAAAATGAGGTTATCTGAGTATCGCTCTCGGAATAGAATCATATGTGACTGTCAAATGAGCTCAAAAATACTATTCATTCTAATCTTACTAGCGAAGCTCCGTCAGAGAGCACAAAGACTCTCGAATATTGAAGTTAGAATTCCTAATCTAAATTATGTATTTATTTAGAAGTAGTTCAAATATAGAGATGAAATGATCACGAAATTATCTGGGAATGACTTTACAAACATCACCTGACAAAAATATTTACAATGCTAGAGATGATTGACAATAAGTATCATTCATAGGTTTATTTGGAAAATCATTGTTATAGTATTATTATTATGATTATAAAGTCAGGCAAGCTTTCGACCTATCCCATCCATCCTCTGTACCAAACACCCTTTCGCTACCATAAGTATTTTAGCCCCTTCGGCTACTACCATCACCGCGATGACGATGGCGGTGGCTACCACTATTCCGGGCTGCATCTGTATACCCCCGTCCTTGGGATACGCCAACAGTTGCCGCCGGAGCACGTTGCGCTTCTGAATCGTAAGCGGGACTGGAGTTGTGAGAAGCATCATCAGTGTAGGATTCGCCATGCATCTCGGTTGGATGTTGGGCATACCCCTGATCTGGCTGGCCAGAATGAGTCGGAGAATGTAGCCATGCTGATGGATACATGTTTTGATAAGCGTTAGGGGAGAGTCCTTGATCTGAATGCTCCTGTTCCTGGGCGTCTTGAGGCGACTGTCGAATTAGAAAAGCTTGAGTTGATTGAGTTTCAGATTGGGTAACTGGAGGATTTGATGGATAAGCCCGAGTTTCTCGTATCTGAAATCGAGGGTTTGAATATTGAATGAGTTGTACGTATTCTCCAGGTCTATAAATAGGATCCGGCCGTGTTGCATGCGCTTCTCTCTCATATTCGCATGTTCCGTTCAAGTAGGCCCTTTTACACTCGATGTTGTTGTTAATGTGATCTCTTTTCCAATGTCTCTCAGAGTCTTCCCTTGATGCATTACAAGCTCCACAGTGTATTGGATCATATGATGATCTTTGGACTCCTGCTACTGGCTCGTTTCCGGCTGGAATTTCGGATGTTAGCATGCCCATGCCTACGTTGTCGGATATAACAATAGCACCGTAGGCTGGGTGACCGAAAGGATCACCTTGACTATTGTAATAACTACCATGGTCTGACATATCTTTTGGTTTACAGGATACCAAGAACACAGGGGATTTCGTGTTGTGCCGGAAATCAAGAATGACTGCCAACGACGTACTGAAATCGATATAAAAAAATGGAATTTCGTATAAGGTATTCGTAGTGCTATGTATTGTATGATCCTTTGTATCGGAATAGGTTGTTGGCAGTTTGATAGATATCCTCTGGATGTAAGTGCACAGATGTATGATTGTTTATGCGTATGATGTAGATGTAAATGTAGGAGCAGATGTAAAACTACAGAAATCGATTCCAGAAGGAGGGGGGGGTGCAGTCCTTTTGTAAACACTTGGGAGATGGAAATCAGCATTTGGAGTGACTCGAATATGGAAAAAATGACATACTCATAGATTGAAATGTTGTAAATATATATTATTCATAAGTTTCTATACCGTGTGACTGCTGAAGGAATTCTTGAAGAGCTAAAATAGAATAAGTATGATGAAAATGCAGTTTGAATGAATATAATCTGCAAGATCTGACTACATATGATTGTCGAGTAAGTCAAACGATATCATTAATCATAATATCTTCTTTGAATTCACTCTAGAGTAACTCGAGAATGGAAGCAAAATGACTATCAAATGATTTCAAATAATTATGCACAATACATATCACTTGAAACCCCCATTTGCAATTTTATTTATAGATGTCATAAGAGAAATGGTTATGATAGTTTATTCTTGGGGCCTGGTGGGCCATACAATTACAAGAAATTCTAAGCCTCTCAAACTATCCTCCACGAACCCCATCACGCTCGCTAATCTATCCTTCGCTGCCACGATCACTCTAGTCTCTTCGGTTATTACCAGCGCCGCTATGACCACGACTACCACTACGTCTATAATGGGAGGTAGTTGTATGACCCTGGCCTTGAGAAGCGCTACTGCTTGCCGGATAGTATTGTTCGTTCTGAGGCGCACTACCAGTCGTCGAGGAGTACTGACCACCCTGATCAATGCCAGTAGTTGTTACTGGATAGTAACTTTGAGCCTGAGATGCGCTACTACTCGCTTGTGGGTATAAGGACTGTTGCGTATCGTAGGAGACAGCGGCCGAAGGGGCATTATCAGCATACGCATTATAATCACCGTAATAATCATCAAAAACGCTGTTATCGCCGTCTGGATCTGCCGCCGGTAATGGCGCCGGGATTCTATTCTCATCAGTCTCATAGACTCAGTGTTCTTCGTTTGTAACATACTTTTCAAACTGACAAGTGCTATCTCGATAAGCCAACTTACACTGAATATGAGAATGTAAATGCTCTTCCTTCCAACCTCGGGTTCCGTTGGTCGACATACCACATCCTGCACAATGCTCAGGATCGTCTGATGCGTCTGGCGGTCGTGCTATTGGCTCGGTACCAGGCGCAAAGCCGGATGTTAGCATACCCATGCCCATGCTGGTGGATGTAACAGTGGTGTTGTAGTTTGGGTGATCTTGGGGACGGCCGGTGGGACGATGCTCCATGATTTTGAATCTGGAGAATGGATGAAGAGGAGAAGGGAGTTCCGAATAAGTTTAGACAGGAAATGATGGACAGCAACGTTGCAAGGTTTGCTATGTGTGACGAGATGTATATGCAAGATGCTCGACTTGGAAAGTTTCCAACACTAGAATGATACGATTGATGCTGTATGTCTTCAGTATTGAAAGGGGGGGATGCAACTTGACAGAACTCATTTCCAAAAGAGAAATCCCAGCCCTTTTGTATCCATTTGGGAACTGGAAACAGATACCAGCAATGACTCGAACATAGAAGGAGAGGACGTATTCATGTATAGATTGTGTATGAGGTGTGTATTATTCATAAGGTTTGACCCCATTAAAATCTCCAAAGAGTTCAAAAAGGGTGAATATGCAAAAGTCATGACACAAATGAAGATATATGACTCTCACACCTACAAGGCCTTCGAATTCACCATATAATGACTCCAAATCATCAAAAACGTGGCTTGAACATGACTGCGAATGACTATAAATAGCATATATTGCTCAAGAAGCCCATCTTTCATATCAAAACCCCAACATATGAATATTGTTTATAGAATCCGCGTGGGAAGTGAGTGATAATGTATTCTTGCAGTCACATAATCAGAAGAGTATGGGTCATGAATGTACATGCGACCTCGAGAATTATGAACACTAAAACATTAAAACACTCATTTTCGAGTATTGAGAATTGAGATTACGTTTTGAGAGGATACAGATTCATCACTCAACCTCGCTGAATAACTTCGAAGAAGAAGTAAACTGTACCCCGTAACCGACAACTCTCGGGACATCTCAATACAAGTAATGTACATTTCCCCATGACGAATTAGCAACTCAATCATGTTGAATAAAGGTTTCATATCCACTAGAATATTTTAACAGCCAGCCTTCGCACCATTAAACGCTGCACAATCAGCACACGAAATCAATGAGATTATATCCATCAAATCTAGGTCCTGCATAAAATAACAGTATTAATCAACAATAAAACATAGATACTCAAATCACATTACCATATATTGCTCCCATACGCTATGCATGCGCGATGTACCTTGCGCTCCCAATTGTCCATCCAAACCCAAGAACTCGCCCATCTTAAAGACCAGATCTGGTAGGGTATGTAATACATAGTAGAACTAAAAATAAAACGCCATTCACAGAACGATCTCCTCAATCGTTGCCCCTGGATTTTCATCACCTAAAACCCAAAACTATCCAACAAGCTATTTGCCTCCGGTTCTTCAAAGACTGTTGGCGGTGGCTTATGAGTTTGTTGTCCTTTTGGCATGTCTTTCTCATCCCCAGCCGTAGAACCCATTCCAATTCCACTATCCGGTAAATCTGCCACCACGAGCGAGCTTCTCCTCCTTAGCATCTTTCTCGGATTAATTTCGCCATTAAAGCTCTTGAAATCTGGTTTAGTCGGAAGAAGGAACTCCCAATTTCTAACCAAATCTAATGCTAACAAATCACAACCTATCCGATCATACAACCTCGAATTATGTAGTACGAAAGCCCATTCGACTTTTGGTGTTACTTTTGAGGCACCACGTAGGGTTTGGAGGGTTTTTTGTCGAAGCTGTGAGTAAAGAACTACGAGAGCCGGGTCGTCAGTTAGGAAGAGTTTAGCATTAAGATCTGGTGATTGAGGTGTTTCGAGGAGTGTGTAGACCGGAGACTAGAGGTGTGGCATTAGTATTGTGGGAAATATTGAGAAAAGGAGAGGAGGGTTTCTCACAATTAAAGCTCGCACGGCCATATCACGACGATGCAACATCCAGAAAGCCCATGATGCAAGCCATCGGTTGCCTTCTTGAGCGGCCAATGGTAGAACCTTTTCTTCAAGAAGTTCTTTGAGAACAGGTCCATGCTCTCCTTCGTACACACGAGTAACTGCTATGGCCAATTGAAGATCCTTGAGTTGGCTCAGAATAACGTTGACAGCATCTTTAAGGCAATCGGCAAGCAAGAAGAAAGCGGCAGCATATTCTGATTATGGTTAGAAATACCGAATAAGAACAATCAATGCATTACTCACCAAATCGACGCTTCCCAAGCAAAGCATATGCATTCTTCATTGCAGCAGTTCTCCACTTCTTTTCCGAGAAATTATTTGCTAGAAGTCTTGTGGTAGCACCTTGTTCACGATTCCATGCAGCCATACGCCATAGACCTTGCAGTACCGCCTTTTTCTTGAGA
This sequence comes from Botrytis galanthina, assembly GCA_004916875.1. Classification (NCBI taxonomy): domain Eukaryota; kingdom Fungi; phylum Ascomycota; class Leotiomycetes; order Helotiales; family Sclerotiniaceae; genus Botrytis; species Botrytis galanthina. Next base: position 22,715 of record PQXL01000127.1, read on the forward strand.
GCAATATAGTACAAACTACAATCTATGGGATTTTTGAGATCACTCTTCGTATATTCATTCCGAGCGATGACTTCAAATTGAGCTTTCTGTTTTTTGTTAGCTTCCTTCAGTTTGGAGATAGAATATTTCATACCAGAGCATTTGCATCTGTCATCCACATAAAGATACCACTCTCTCGTGCATGTTCCCAAAGCATTCTTCCATGGAATTGTCGTGATACCATATCGGCCAGAATATCCTGACTGTTACTATGATATGCCCAATTAATCTCCCTCCAAGAAAGACTAAGTTCGTTCGCACGGCCACGACGTAAAACATGTTGTCTGAAGAATAACATGAATCTTGCGGCATTGTCATCCATTGATCTACGTTGATGCTCAACTATAGCTACGCATTCAACGATATCAGCCAGATGAATTTGCTCCTGTCTCGAAAGTTGAGGTAGAGCAATCTGTGTCAATTTCTCGGTTATAGCAGCCGCAACACTCTCTGTGACTGTTTCCACCTCATCGTCTTCGGAGAAGCCATCGAATGTAGACTTGATTCCTTTGCTAGCTGAAGGTGCATTTTCCGAGCTGATATAGAAATCTTCTATGTTCATCCCCAGGTGGGAATCGATTGGTTCACCCTCAATATAATATTTAAGAATCTTATGTAGTGCCAATAGAATATGCTGAACTAATAAATTCTTCCCGGCAAGGATGTACTGGCTCAAAAATTGTGGATGATAAATCGGGAGTGGGCCGTTCAGCCTTGAAACGATATCGAAGAGGTCCCAAGGAGTTTTACGAGGCGGTAGAAAAGTTGATGCTGACGAGTCCACCTCTTTATCATAGACAAATAACTGGTTACCAGCACCAACGATGAAGTTGCCACCTCCCAACCAAGTTGAATCACCAATCGGATGGGGTGTCAAATCTCGGATATTGACTTCTCGGATTGCTGCCCACGCTGGCCCTCTATTAAGATAATCATATCGCATTTGAGCCAATAATATAACGCGGTAACGGAAACCAACAGCGAGAATCGATTGATCGTCAGGCGTTGAAGTCCAATCCAAATCTTGAATAGTGTCCTGGGATTCGTAGTCCTGAGAATACTCAAGTCGTGCACCTCTGACGTCCCAAATGGTCAATTCTGATCTACTTGAGTTTACAAGTGCAGCTTTCCTGATGGAGCTGCCACTAGCTAAAGCAGGTTCACTAATACCTGTATCTACTGAACAAGTCTGTAGCCAGTCAACCGTTTCTTTTTCGATGTCGATCCGGGCGGTCCAAGATCTTAACAGTCCAGAATGCGTGTAGGAAATTGCAATATCTCTTGCGAAAGTATCTAAGAATCCCGAGATAACTGGAGGGGATCCAGCTGGATCTACTGGTAGAACATAGGCTAAATCGTCATCATTTCCAAGGTCAAATTGACAAAATTCGCGAATGGAAGCTTCTTGATGGTATCCATTGACCTGAGCACTTCCCCTTCTTTGGGGTAATCTGACCTCCCATACAATACCCTTCATCTTGGAAGTAATCGTAGCGACATGAGCAACAGGACCCTCCTTATTAACCTCAGGTAGCATGAGAATACACAAAGGTTTCCCCGTGATCGAAAACTTACAATCCGCTAGTTTAACTGCTGCGGAATGCCTAGTATCCCATAGGGTAATGTGATCGTGGTGTAAATAGATAACGAAGTTTCCCTTTCTCATGACGCATATCCTATGGACGTGTTCAGATTGCGTGATAATACTTTGGCGGAATACTGAAGTTCCACCTGCATGTTCCATATGCTTCCAAACTATACTTTCGCTGCCATCTGTTCGCGAAACTACTGCTCGTCCACTGACATTACGCACAATCTTCTTGATGGCACCAGAATGACCTGTCCATAGAGCTTTCGATTTAAATCGGTGTGACCTCGGTGAAGGGTCAAATAAGTTGGCTACGTCGGCTTCGAAAAACTCAATTTTGCCATCAAAATGGTGGACTAAAACATTGAGATTACCACCAGAATGGTTGCAGAAATTATAAAGCTGGACATAGTTTGCGTCATTGCCCAATTCCGCTGGCAAACCCAATTCCAGACCATCAACATGTGCAATATTAAAAATGTTCGTCGGTTGTTTCGTTTTAGACCCAATATTCTCCATTCCCCATGCAGAAAGATGTCCATGTTCATCTAGTACAACGCAAATTTCCGGATTTCGATTTGCAACTTCAATCAAATGCGCCAAGGCGTGGTCCTCTTTCGAGTCAGTCGCTGCTCTCTCTTGAACTGCGTGTTCCGTGGCAACCGTAAAATCTCTCCCGTCAATGATGAATGCGAATCGTAATTTCGACACCCTGTCCCCGTCTAATCCTCTCGGTTGTATAGACTCATGTAAATCAATCTGTCCCCAAAGTTGTAGACTCTGTAGTGAATGCACACCTGTAGGCGTCCAAATCCTTAGCAAATTGTCCGCGCACACTGTATATAGCACATTATCAATTGTTTGGTCGATATGGAACGGCCTTCTCCAGTGCATATTCGTGACTGCCCGCGGATGTGGTAGGTAGGTAAAATCAAATCTCGAGTCGTCGTTCCCAAAAGATAATCTCCTCCATATCTTCACAAATCTGTCGTATTTCCCACTAGAGGCAATGAAAGCCGAATCGTACGAGACATTTGCGAACTTTACCGGATTCGCAAGTTGTTGTTTCCAAACCACTACTGGCGCATCGATTGTTGAATACAAAGTAAGCCACGAGCTCCCCACCAACAACTCTTCTGATATTCCCCATGACAATGTGTTCGCTGTGTCAATTCCGCTCTCATCAATCGAAATGCTATGTTGTAAAGACCACTAAATAGATTCAGCGCCGCATCTTAAGAAGCCAGTTCTGGTTGTGTAATGGTTACCTTTAGCACCCCTTCATCCTGACCATATGGTTTGTAAATCCGGACATTAGATCCCGCACACGTTGCTATCTTCCCACTACTTTCGTCCAGCGCAATAGCTTCGAGTTGAGTGTCGTCGTCATCGTAGATCGTTTGTAGGATCGCGTCTGCGCCGGTAAGTATGACAAACGCATTTCCCGTAATGTAGGCCTGCGCATCACATAAGCAAGAAATAAAACTATACAAGATGCCCGGAGCATCATTACAAACTCACTATTAGCCTGCTGTCATTCCAATAACCAGTACAGACAGCTTGAAGCTTGGCCTGTGCCTTTCCAGGAAGCACTGCTCTCATACCTATTTATCAGAGCGCATTCCGGAGCATATTTCCAGTAAAGTGACACAAATAATTCTTTCAGTATAACAATTTTCAATGGCAAAAAGTAAGAGGAGTCGGAAAGCAATTAAGTTTGTTGGTGAAGAGGATTCCCAATTATTGTAGCTGGAATTGATGTCTCGGTCAATAGATAGTGCGGTTCCGTACAAGAAATCAGCAGGATGACGATGATCACCCTGGTTCTTACATACACTAACGTTACGCGACTGGGGAAAAAGGAGGTCGGACATCATACGGTAATACTCATCACCTCACAAAATCTAAGATCATCTTATCATCATATTCTTTCTAATTAGATTTGAAATCTGAAAGTATACAAACCGTGAAGCATAAGGTTACAAATAATCAGCAAATAATTTGATTCATATTATCACTTAATAGTTATGTAAAAAGGTCCGATGGACAAAATCACAGAGATCCCTCGACCTTGAGATTGGATTCGAGTACCTAACAGTTACCCTTAAACAATGTTGTTGGGCTTTGGATGGCAAGTATGGCAAGTATGGCTTTGTGCGTATATAATCCAAGGACAATAGCTTTGGGAAAAGAAATCTCTCTTCACACTTACAACAATGAGATTTTCGTGGTGATCAACGCATACCTAGTACAAGTTCCGAGAACGTTCCTCGCTTGAATACCATCCGATGAAGGGGCACGTCTTCTAGTTCCGTTCAAAATCTGAAATGAATCTCTTTTCATCCAGCCTGTGTCTCAAACACTGGGATATACTCGCCTGATGTACTGGAATAGGTTCGTTGGCTTTACCACTATTCGAAAATTTACAGGAATGCGATCGCACATGTAGTTTTAGAGCCCTAGCTGGCGCCGTTTTGGCAACGCATCTTCAGATACTATGGGGGCTAGAATAACAATAGAATAAAATAATATTTACATACTATCGCCTATAATACTTTCCAAAGACGAGAAAGCGAGATGGGTTTGTATATGCATATCACAACCGTACGCAAGTTTGCACCATTACAAGCAGGCCTATCCAAATTCGATGATATTTGTAATTTCACTACATCACGTCATAAATTTACCTATCTTCACTTTGGCATTGGGAAGAGTCTTTTCTTTAATACTTTATTATTGATGTTTAATCTATTCCAATTGTCCCGTTCCGTTCCAACCATTCATAAGGGGTATCTATACTTCATTAACCAAAAACGCCGTCTTAAAAAATTCCACCTTTTGTCATTCCAGCATAATCATTCCCTGATGCTCCTGAACTCGCTGAACCTACTCTTTATTGGAGCAGTTCTGGGGGTTTGCAATGTCCCTCTGGCACTTGTAGATTGATAACGTACAGATGCAGCAACTCTTCTTCGAGAGGGTGTAGCCATGTATCCAGGGGTTATTGGATTCAAGACAGCCGGTCTCTTCTCAATAGCGGGTCGCTTTTCGTAAAGTCTTCGCGAAATTTCATCCATCTCAACTTCATCTCCAAAATCTGACCAATTCTCTGCTGTCTCAGTTCCAGGGGGTGTGCCATCCTCCACAATTGGTCGCTGATTCGCAGTTCGCTTTTGCCAGTGTTGAAGCATCTTTCTCTGCCCCCTCCTTGTGCTCCTATCGTGCACTTCCTTTGCAGTGTTCGCCCTGGCTTTTGCTTGTATCGCCTTTAACCTCCATTTTCGAAGCGCCTCAGATTGGTTGTGCTCCTGGTGGTCAAGTGTTGCCTCGATGTTCAACACTTGTAATGACTCGGTGCGATTCTTCCATCTATTGAAGAATTTCCTCATGACCATCTCTTTCCAAGGGGGTTCGTATTCGGCTACTTCATCCGTTCGAGCTCTCCATTGGTCAAACTTGTCCATACCTATGATGTATGTTTTACCTTGGGCGAACTGACCGGCCTGCTCATTCAATGCCATTTTCTCTTGTGCCTTGGCGCGCCAACAAGAAAACCATCTTCTTGCAATAGCGTACTTTCTGTTTCTTCGAACTTTGATATATGCTTGTTTACGCTTTTCTCGTTTCGCCTTAAATGTTGCGTCTCGCCACGCATACAAAGCCGTCCTCATTAGGAAGAATTTTCTGCATCCGCGAGCGGTCTTGTTATCTATGGCGATTTTCTTGGCCTTCTCGCGCATAGAATCGAAACATTCACCTAGAATTCGTGGAGCTTGAAGTTCCGTCGCTTGGGCTTCAAAATCGGCCTTTTCATCCATTCTTGCATACCAGCATTTAAGGACAGACGTTGCTAGGTTTGTGTTGTCGTATCGTCGAGCCGTCTCTTCGCGTTCCCAGCGTCTGCTTCGTGTATCTTGAGCCCTATCGAACCAGACTTCCAAGCATGCAAATTTGATATCTTCCTCCCTCTGTGCCTTGGCACCTTTTAACTTTGTCTGCAATTCCCAGATTTTGAAGGCTTTGGCTACAGCACGGCCTTCTGAGATGGCCTGCGATATCTTCGCCCTGGTCTGATGTCGCCATTTGGTGAATGCTTCACGGAGGATCTTGGCACGATCGATCTCTGTAGCTTGTTTCTCTTTCTCGGCACGTTTTTTCCAACTATGCAAAGCGCCTTTGAGTACACCTGCATTATGGTCACCCTGTACCTTTCTTCTAGCAGGGGCCGTCTGAGCTTCGCGGTGCCATTTCTGCATAGAATCGGCTTTTTTCTTCGTTTCGGCTATAATCTCAGCTTCTTGGTTGAGTGCAACTTGTTTTACCGTCTTTTGTTTCCAAGTTTTCATGGTCTTCTCGACCGCCTTCAGTAAATTCTCGTCATCTGCTAGCTGAGTGGCTTCGGCCACGGCTTGTGCCTTTTCTACCCATGTCGACAAAACCCGTTGCTTATTCCTTTGCTCGACTTCTTTGGAAAAATCTGTTACCTTTTTCTTCTCGGCCATCTTTGAAAAGACTCGCTCAAGCATGTTGCACTTGTCAACCTCAGCAGCTTCCAGTTCATCCACTTCGATTTTTTCCTTCTTTGCTTTCCATTTGCCAAGGAACTTTTTCAGTTGGGCATGTCGAGCTTTTTCCTCGCCCAGCTGGATTTTCTCCTCACTCTCCTTCGTGTGAGACTTCCAGGCCTTGAAAGTGCGTGACCTCATCAATTGTCTTTCTGCCGCTTTTGTGGCTTCAACTTTGTCTCGAGCTATTGCCAACCAATGGGTGAAAGCCTTCTCCTTGAGAAAGTCATTTCTGCACGACACAGCTCTTAATCCGATCTTTGCAAATTTCTTTCCCTTCGCCCGAAATTTCTGCTCAAATTCTAATTCAGCTCTCTCAGCTTCCAGTTCAGCCAGGCGCGCTTTTTCGGCATCTTTCTGGGCCTTATAAAGCTTTGCTTGTTGAGCTTCATGTATTCTTTGTTCATGGAGTCTCTGCTCAGCCTCCAATTGAGCCTGATAAGCAAGTTCCTGCCTCTCTTGTTCATCAAGGCGTTGTTGCTGCGCCTGAGCTTCTAGAAGTAGCTTTTGTGCCTTTTTGGCCCGGATTTTTTCCAGCCAGCCAGACAGTGCTTGCCCCTTCAAAGCGTTATTGTTCTTTTTCATTGCAACAGCTTTCGGTTCAGCCTTTTCGACTTCCAATTGAGCTTCATGGGCAAGTTGTTGCTTCTCTTGCTCCTCTTGAAGGCGTCGCTCTTCCTGTCGACGCTGTTGTAGTTGCGCCTGGGCTTCCAGCAGCAGTCGTTGGATTTTTTTAGCGCGAGCTCTTTCGAGCCAGCCAGACAAGGCCTGTTCTTTCAAGGCGCCAGTGTCGTGCTTCATAGCTACAGCATTCAGCTTCGCTTTTCGTTCTAGACGTTCCCTTGCTTGATCTCGCCATGAAAGTAGCTTTCTGATCACCAAATCATCAAGATAATGTTCCTTGATGATTTTCGCTTTCTTATTTTGTTTGATTACGTGTCGAACCCATGGGTTATTTAAATCAAATACTTCGCTCGCATCATAGAACTCCTCGTCGTCCTCTTCCTCTTCCAACTCCTCAAATGAGTCATGAAATTCCTCTTCGCCATCTTCGTCGTCGAATTCGAGCTCTCCAGCCTTTCGATCCTTGATTTCTTGTTCTTCGGCTTTTTGCGCTTCGTCTTCTTCAGCTTCCGAAGGGGTGGTCAACTCGTCGCTGACGTCTTGATATTCGTATGTGGGGTTGTTTATGGGAATGCGACCAGATGGACGACCCCTTTGAGCACCTCTCTCTGGGTGTCGATTGATTGAGCGAATGCTGCCATGTGCAGAAATAGATCTGCTCTGACTGCGAGGCGACCCGTCCTCACTGGCTTCAAGCCAATTTCTAACGTTGTTTAATCCACGTTCTTCGCGCCCTTTTTGGGTGGTTCTAGGTGGTTGTGGTGTAGGTTCTGGAATAGGTTCCGGTGATGGTGCGCGAGTAGCTTCCGAAATGAAGCTCTTCAGTTCATTTAATTTTGCGGGTGTGGCAGGCCCGAGAGGTAGAGGAGAGACTGATTTATTCCTTTTATGTTTTGGCTCTTGTGGTGGAGCTTGTGCCTGAGCTGCAATCCCCAGATCCAGGACGCCTGTCTCTGAATTGCGTCGTGGTAATGGTGATTCATTCTCGTCGTTGTAGAGAGTGTCGCTCTCTTTATTATCTGCGATATCTTGAGAAGTAGCTTTGTTGCTTCGTAGATAGTCATGTGTATTGTAATCGAATTCGAGAGTAATGCCTCTCTTGGCCAAACATTCTTCGAATTTGTCGAAGAGTGTGCCGGTGGGTTCTCCAGTGACGCCGATCTTGAATATAAATCTGAAGTATCGACTGTCATGGTCGGGATGAATTCCAAGATCAGGGAGGAATTCATAGTATGCTTTGGCGAGTGCCAAAGTGGGGAGTCTATCCTTTGGAGGTAGAGTGGGTAAGAGATGTTGTGCGCGAACAACGATATCATGTAAAATAACCAAATCTATGAAACAAGTTAGCATTAATCATTGCGCATGTTCAATTGAATTGAAACACACCATCGTCAGTATAATAGGGTTCATCAGTGGTGGTTGTCCAACTGTATGATTGACCGCCGTCATAGAGGGACGGAAGTGACAAAGGAGACATGGGACCTTATCAAAAGGGCATATACGTGGGAAAGTAGGATTGTTATAATTTGTACATACAGTATCGCGTCTTGGCGATAAAACAGCAGTCAAAAGCGAAAAAAGCGAAAAAAAGGAAAAGAAAGGTACAGCAGAGGTATACAGCAATTAAACTGGGAGTGAGAATGAGAATTGGAATTGCAAAATTTCTTTGAAGCTTTTGATATCTGAATTTGTGAATGTACGACGCGGGCTGAAGAGAGGAACATGATTTCGCGACTTTGGGTAATGGGAAGTATGAAATGGAATTGTCGGACGCGACGAGAATAAAGTTTACCGGTCGAATTTTGGTGCTGAAGCGTTCTGGCGCTAATCGAAGCTAAGTGACCCTGTATTTAAAGCTAAATCTAGCGAGCTTCGACAACCGTACTTTTGATTGGATCGATAACATGTCTTATCGCGATGACTAATCATCGGAACTATCGAACTCGAACACCGTCCTTTTTTTGGCTTCTATTCGTAGCATCATGTACTAATGAATTATCATACTACCTCGAGGCTACCTAGTATCTGAACTCTATCAACACAAATCATAATTTTTAGTCTTCACTCCAACATCACTCATATCAATCACCAATTGAACCGCCATATCAGGTGTACCTTTCCCAAAGACTAGTAAAGGTTCACGTGCTTATTGTTATTAGTCTTCACTAATAAGTTCCTAGGTACCAGCCAGTACCTCACTTTCTTGCCTCACTCACCAGCCACTCAACCACTATCACCGTCACCAAATACAGAACCATTCTGTATCCTCATAAATCATGCCTCCACGAACAACTCAAATAAGGCCAATTGAGAAATTTGCACAAGCCGTTGCTAAATGCTCTACAGAGGTACGTTTTGATTTGATTTTCTATCTACTTTGATCCCGCTTCACATGATTTGCCTTCAACATCCATCCCGCTTCAAACCCTACCCCTCCATGCATACATACATACATACATTACTCGCCTCCACAACCTCCCCATCACTGGCCACTATCCCATCCATTCATCCCCTACTTTAATCCTTCACGATGTGAATGCCCTTGATACCTTGCACCTTCAAACTTTCGCCTCCACAACCCATTACTGCCTCTCATATCACCGCCTCATCAAAAACTAACAGCCCCAATCATAGGCCTCCCTATACGGCAAATGCATAGTAGCCGATTACAATTCTGTCCACAAAGACAAATGTCTTACTGAATTCATGAAATTGAAAGATTGTTATTTGGTAAGTGTATTCAACGCATATTCTCACTAGTACTGCTTATGACTTATAATTATTTAGATTGCCGCGAAGAAAAAGTAAAGGAGACTTGTTTGACTATTTCTAAGAGGAAATGTAAATTCATTCAAGAGCCGTATACTATCTGTTGTCTTGTTCAACTAAAATGTGTACTTGTTTGCATCACTGTATGTGAAGTTTTATATCGCAGTTTTGAATATTTTCAAAGCAAAGTTTGGCATGTACACAGCAGATTATCACATTGTTGTCACCTTTTAGTGTCTCAAGCAACTGATGAGATTATTCTACTGTAAACACATTCTTTCGCCTAATTTCGCGAATTTATGAAATGAAAGGGTGTATTTGTAAGCTAGAAAGATAGATATCTAGAATGTCTGTTTATACCCGGATTTTTTTCTATGAAACAGCAAATCATAACTTCAACAATCTGAGCGAAAATGTAGCTTTTTGGATCTCCTGTTCCTCTTCCAGAATGACACTCTCTTCTGGTGCACTTCCTTCTGCTTCGTTCAAAGGTCTTCGCAATGCTTTCTCAATGGCCTGTGCCTGACTAGCGAAAGCTTCTCGTAGGCCAATGCTCGAAGGATCTTCTAAGACCTTGTACTCCATTTTAATGTCATCTGTTGGTTGAAGACCAGCCTTCTTACGCAATCTTTGCACACGATTGATAATCTCGCGACCCAATGCTTCATCTGCAAGATCTGCATGGAGTTCAACATCTAAGATAATAAGAACGTCCTCATCGGTATTGGTCTCGAGGTTCTTGGAAGATTCATCATCCCTAAGACCTCGCTTGACAACCAAATCACCTTCTTCGAGCTTGATACCATCGACAACAATTGATTTCTCTAACACGTAGTTGTGAACTTGCTCACTAGTCAATCCCGGTAAAGCCTTCTTGACCTTTTGAACTTCCTTCTTCAACTTCTTTCCAAGGACTGGCCAATCAGCATTAACACTGTATTGAACGTTGTACTTCGCTTCGTCCGAGGTGAGGATAAGTTCTCTGATATTGAGCTCCTCGGTAATGTAGCCTTCTAGAGAACGGACATCTTCAAGATAAACTGGGTCGTGATGGATGACAATCAGAGTTTTCAGAGGGGTCTTAAGACCAATTGTGCGGCGTTCTCTGGAAACTCTGCCCAACTCAATAACACGTTGCATGCGACCTACACGGCGCTCAACCTCTACATCAAAGAGTTCCTCTCTCACATCTGGGAAAGCCAAGAAGTGTACACTTCGTGGATCCTCAGCTTGCAACTCCTTGGGAATGTGAGGTAACAGACGTTGATAAATGTTGTCTGTAAGGAACGGTGTGAATGGAGCAAGTCCTCTTGTTAGGGTAAAAAGAACTTCAAAGAGGGTATTCAGTGCGTGTTTAGTGTCGTTTAGACCAGATTCACCCTTTAGACGTCTACGATTGAAACGAATATACCAATTTGTGGTATTGTCAATGAGATCCAGTAATCTGGGAACGACAGTGTAGAGACGGTAACCTGAATTTATTAGTTATCACTCACAGAAGAAACTATAAAGGATCGACTCACCTGCCATCTCCTGATTGACAAACTTCAGAAGACTCTGACAACTAGCAAGAATCCATCGATCCATAACATTGGTGTTGGTAGCTTCGGCAGTAGGATCGAATACATAATCAACGTTCTCCATCTTCTTAAGTAATGCTACCTGTCCTTCGAAAAACTTGTAACTATTCCACAGAGGCAAAAGAACCTTGCTCACAACTTCCTTAACTCCAGCTTCCTTGAAACGCAATGGCTCAGCTCTTACAACTGGAGAATTGATGAGATACAAACGCAAAGCATCAGAACCATATTTGTCCATGACAATGCCAGGATCAGGATAATTCTTCAAGCGCTTTGACATCTTCTTGCCGTCTTCTGCAAGCACAATTCCATTGACAACACAGTTCTTAAAAGGTGAAACACCGAACAAATGTGTACCCAAGACAAGAAGGGTGTAAAACCATCCTCTAGTTTGGTCAAGACCTTCAGCAATGAAATCACCAGGGAAAGATTGCTCAAATTTATCCTTGTTCTCGAATGGATAATGTTGACTGGCATATGGCATACTGCCAGACTCAAACCAACAATCAAAGACCTCCTCAATACGTTTGAGTTGGCCTTTACCCATCTTACTTGGAATGGTGATGTGATCAATTTTGTCTCTGTGGAGATCGGTGATTTCGCCCTCATAACCACTGAGCTCCTTCAACTCGGCGATACTGCCGATGCATACCTTCTCTTCATAGTCGTCACTGACCCAGATTGGGATTGGAGTTCCCCAATATCTATTTCTCGAAACATTCCAGTCACGGGCATTTTCAATCCAGCTAGCGAAACGCTTTTCCTTGACAAAGGATGGAGTCCAGTGCGAGCCTTCAATATTCTTCAACATATCAGGAACAATTTCGGGAATTCTGATGAACCAAGAAGGGACAACTCGGTAGATCAATGGGGTGTCTGATCGCGGACACATAGGATAACTGTGCTTAATAGAGGATTCGACAACTAGACGCCCAGTTCCCTTGAGATATTTAATGATGGCTTTGTCGGCTGCTTTGACATGAAGACCGGCAAAATCCCGAACTTGCTCAGTGAAGTGACCGGTCTCATTGATTGGACATGGAGCTGGTCGCTGCTCGTTGATGATGCCGGCTTCCATTGCGACATTGTAATCTTCCTCTCCGAAAGCCGGTGCTTGATGAACAATGCCAACACCACTGTCGTCGGTGACGTATGCAGCGTTCAAGACCTTGAAGCCATGCTCCTTGAATTCTTCATAGAAATAGTCGAAAAGCGGCTCGTATTGCCAACCAAGCATATCTTTACCCTTGATCTTTTCCACAATCTTGAACTTGGCTTTCTTAGGGTCCTTGTAAAGTGTACCTAGTAATTTCTCCAACAAGATATAGTTTTTTCCCGAGGCTTCATCGTGAATTTTGACGTACTCGAAATCTGGATGCGCGGCTAAACCAGTGTGCGATGGGAGGGTCCAAGGAGTGGTTGTCCATGCCAAAAGACATGTTGAAGGGTCCTTCAATAATGGGAAAGATACGACAACTGCAGGATCGGTGACATCTTGGTAGTTTTGATTTGCTTCGAAGTTACTCAAAGCTGTGGTGAGAACTGTCGAGTATGGCATAACTCGGTAGCCTTGGTAGACAGATCCCTTCTTGAAAATTTCACTAAATACCCACCACTCTGATTCCATGAATTTGGGGTCCATTGTCTAAGATTGTCAGCTTGAAGATACCAATCCGCTTCTATAAAGACCCACCTTGTAGTCGTTGTCAAAATCGATCCAACGTCCCAATCGGTCGATTGTCGTGCGCCATTCCGACGAATATCGCATAACAATAGCTCTACACTCTTCATTGTATTTGGCCAGCCCCATCTTCATGACAGCATCCTTTCCAGAAATACCAAACTTTTTGTCAATCTCGTGTTCAATTGGCAAGCCGTGTGTGTCCCATCCGGCACGTCTCTCGACATGGTAGCCCTTCATTGACCAATATCGAGTGATCGTATCCTTGATGGTAGATGCGAGTAAGTGACCATAATGAGGCAAACCAGTTGCGAAAGGAGGTCCATCAAAAAATGTATATCGAGGCTTTCCCTCAGAAAGTCTATAATCAAAATAGACAATGTCAGAACATATTGATTCTGTTTACATTTGTGCAGGTTGACTTACTCGAGTTGTCGCTCGAAAGCGCTAATCTCCTTCCACTTTCTGAGAACTTCTTCTTCCTCTTTTGGGAAATCCATACTTGCTTGTGTGTGAGTTATGGAAAGTCTCGAGAATGTTATTAGAAGGAGTTTCCTGTGGATATAAATTTGGCGGGGACGAAACGAGGGGCGGGCACCGAATTTCGTATGAGTCAAAATTGATTGTCCCTTAGCCAATCAGACCTGGTAGCAACGAGGCTGTCAGTCAGCCTTGCGTAACACCAAGCGCTAAACCTTTCAATGTCCAAATGTCTCACCATCCTATTCATCGCCGTAACTATTGATTCGAACCCTCTCAAAATGGACGGCAAGTAATCACATCAGACGGCTCGGTTTATTGCATGATCTTTATGTATTCAACCAAGATCTGCTCAATCATCATGTTAGTAATCATGATACATGAAGTCTGAATTCAGCCTGTGGTAGTTCTCAGGTTACAAATCCAACCAGTATGACTGATTTGAAAGACATAATATCCTGAGATGGTCTACCTGGGCTTTCCTTTTTCCCCAGGGCTATTTGGTATCTTGTCTTGTTCTGTTACGGATTGCCATACCCTTCCTTCCGGATAGGTATTCTCTGATCACATTTCATTCTTCCAAGCTTCAGCTGCACATAAACAAACGCCAAGTATCAATTTGGGGATATATTGTTAATTATAAACCGTACTAAGCAGGATGGTCTAAAATAGTGAGTATAAGTATATATAAGGGTGCGAAAGCTCAGATATCTCAATGTGCTGAATTATCTTGAATGTTTGTATTGATACAATGGCAAGTTTCCGGTCATTGTTTAAGTTGTTTTGCTTTCAGGCACTCCTCTCCACTGCTACCACTTCCCGGACCGTTCAAAGCTATGATTATATGTGAGTTAAAGGAAGGCTTCCATGCCATCATGTAAATTGACCACCTTTCTAGCATAATTGGTGGCGGTACAGCCGGCCTAACAATAGCGAGTCGTCTGAGTGAAGATCCTCAAAATTCTGTGCTTGTTCTAGAAGCTGGGACTGATCACTCAAGTGACATTAATGTACTTGCACCCGGTCTATATACCGGCATGTATGGCAATCCTGAGTATGACTGGGACTACAAAACTGTCCGTCAGGTAGGTTCGATATAATTTTCCCTCACGAGAAGTAAACCTTGACAACTTCAAAAGATACACGCAAACAATCAAGTTACAGCCCACCCAAGAGGTAAACAACTTGGAGGTTCGAGTGCTATAAACTTCCTATATTGGACGCATGCCTCTCAGCAAGACATCAATAGCTGGGGCGAGCTTGGAAACGCGAACTGGTCATGGGAAGCCATAGATCCATTCTTCAAGCGCTCCGAGCAATTCGTTTCACCTTCAGGTGTTGTTGAGCAAGATTTACAGACTGGAAATATCGTTACAACTTTATATGGTGACAATGGGCCAATTGTTAACACATTTCCGGATATCTATGGCCCAATAGACGAAGCGTGGCCTAGAACTTTTCAAGCTCTTGGGTTAGAAGTGAAAAGTGATCCGAGAGATGGTTTAGCTTTAGGAGGATACACCAATCTCCTGAACTTAGACCTGGATGGTAGGAAGAGAAGTTATGCAGCAACTGCATATTATCTCCCTGCTTCAAAGCGACCGAACTTGAAAGTCATCACTGGCGCACTCGCGGAGAGGATAATCCTCGAAAAGGGTAACGATATAGTCACAGCTAATGGAGTGCAGTATTCAAATAAAACTACTGCTCACGCAAAGAAAGAAGTAATCTTATCTGCAGGCTCAATTGGAAGTCCCCAAGTCCTTGAGCTATCAGGCATCGGAGATCCGAATATTCTCAAGAAGCAAGGAATCGAAGTTCTTGTGAACAACAGAAATGTGGGCGAGAACTTACAAGATCATGTTTACGTCCCCATCGGGTAAGGCATCTAAATATGCCGCTTTTTAATACTATGTCTAATAAAGTCTCTCAGCTTCAAAGTCAATACTGGTATAACCACCTTGGACAATTTCACCGATCCTGCATTCTTCGATGCTGCATATGAAGAATATGCTGCCAATGCTACTGGTCCACTTGCTAGCACCGGTGCAAGTTCAGGACTTTCGTCTTATCCACAAATTGGCTGCGGGAACCTGAGACCATCTGCAAACTTTTCAAATGCCCTCGCTCCTGGATTGAAAGAGCAGTATGAATTACAGGCGAAATATTTTTCTAGTGAGGCAGTTACCCAAGAGTGAGTGAGCTTTCGATAGGAACTGCTGTTTTTTGTCCATGATCAATAGATAATAATTAAGTTGTCCCTCTGATAACCCTGGATATTTATACTGCACACATAGGCCGTCGGGCCCCCTCAACCCTTCAACTAACGCTCTGTCGTAGACTTACTGTAAGCGGTGGAATGTCCCCTCTCAAGTCCAACGACTCGTCCCAGCTTTTCCTCGCCTCTTCACCTGGCAACTTCCTCAGTCTCCTAGGCGTTCTCGAACACCCATTTTCCCGTGGCTCCACCCACATAGCCTCCTCTTCCCCGTCCGTCTACCCAATACTTGACCCCAATTACCTTTCTCATCCCTTCGATCTAAATTTACTCACCACCATCGCGTATCACCTCCAATCCCTCGCCTCAGTCTCTCCACTCTCCACCTACCTTCAAGGAAATGGCACTATCTACCAGCCTGGTTATTACCCTCTCAATGAAACAAACATTGAATCGTTCATCAAAGCAAACCTACAGTCTGAATAACACCCCATTGGTACTTGTTCAATGCTCCCTTTGGGTAAAGGCGGGGTAGTTGATGAGAAATTCAGAGTATATGGTGTCCAGGGATTAAGAGTGATTGATGCTAGTGTTTTCCCACTGCTGGTGAGAGGGAATTTACAGAGTTTAGTATATGCGGTTGCAGAGAGAGGAGCAGAGTTTATTATAGAAGACCAACGGTGATCACGAGATGTAATAGGAGAGAAGTAGCAGGGCCAAAACTCATCATTGTTGAAAATCTACATGTAGACTGTTTCGAGTAACAGCATTATATAACGAATCAAGACTTTTTCCAACAACGATGGCTACATCAAGCTCCTGTGAATTCAATAGTATCACCATACATACAAGATACAAAGGTTGAGATACAATGAACCATAAACCAGCATTATTGACTGTTATATCGTCATCAAAATCGACTATACACCAAAACACATAAGCCGCGCTTGCAACGCTTCGCCATATCTTCATGCTAGGTTGTAGCTTAGAGCATGTACTTGTATGAACAGGGTATCATTTATCCTAAAGCTAATGCTAAACAATTAAAGGTGCATTTTTATCCTATCATAAGTCATGGTTCATGCCTCGTTTCGCTTTCGTCATCAGCTACTAACTTGACCAATCACATACCCGCCCTACTCCTCCTCCTAAAATAGCCCCCTTCCATCCATTCGTTCTATTCATGCTATGATAAGCTACAATCTGAAGTTAGTCTTAATGTTCCAGCAAGAAAATAAAGAATGATGCATACCTCAATGAGCCTATCAGTCAGAGTAGTACATTCTCTGGCAACCTCATGATGGCCCTGGTACGTAGAATTCTTCCACAGCCCTCCAAAACCTATACTTCCCAATACTCTATCTAACACATCAGCATCTCTCATCGCGGCCGAGAATTGAGGATTAGAGGTAATGGTGCGTAGTAACTGATGTGCAGATTCGAGCGTTATCGAATTTTGACAAGACATAAGAACGTCGTCTAATATGCTTGTGATTGGACCAGCCCTTCTCATAATTAGTAATAGTCTTGATGTAGCAGAGCATAGAGAAATGGCTTACAGTCGTAACATAACGTTTGACGACGATATGGCAAGTTTATTAAGCCATTGAAATGCACTGTTTTGTATGGTATCGTCTAAGTAGTGGAAGTCGACTAGTCCAATGGCGCAAGTAAGGAGCAACTCCTTCTCATTGAGACCGGCAATTTGCATTATACTTTCCATATCTGACTCTGCGTGTGGGGCACGATCTCCTTGGGTGGCAGTTGCTAGCCATAAGCTATGCCCTGCATCTTCTGGATTAAGAGCTCGGCCCAGAAGAAGACCAAGATATGGCATGCAACTAACATCTTGCGGGAATGACATTCCTTCAGGTGCATTGGTGGTGGTCGTGTCGAGAAATGTTGATATAACACGCATAGCAGTAGATCTTGTCAATGAATCCGTCATGCCTTTGACCATACAAGCAGAAACTGCAAAGTGGAAGTTTTCTGCGGTGAAATGGATTCCATATATCTCATCTAGTTGTATTGCTGCTTCATCAAGAGGCGCACGGCCTAGTAACAATGTTTGAATCATGCGCCCGTTACCGAGTTCACCAGATGCTCCAATGTTGAGTAAGACGGCATTCAGAAACATTGCCGCGCAGTTGAAAAGTCCAATCGGAACCAATCTTACAAGGGATAGCGCAAGCCAAAATAGTTGGGTTCCATAACGTGATGCCGATGGTAATTTATCCATCATTTTAGTCAGAGCTGTGACTATAGCAACCATCATTTCGCTGTCACCGTCGTCCATATATCGACCTATGCTACTTCTGAGTGCTACGAGCACTTGATAAAGTAGATCGTCATCAACGTCTTCCCGAGCCAAGCAGCCCATAACAGTAAATGCTCTAGGTTGAATAGCTGGATTGCTTTGGAAGGCAGTGCTTGCAACCAAGCTCATCCATCTGGCACGCCATGCGTTTGACAGATCAACAGTCGGGGCTGCCACAATACTTATGTCGGAAAGTAGACTGGCAAGAGATTCTGTTGCTAGCAATGCTGAGGGTCCCGAGTCTTGTGACGAAGGAAGAGATGCTCCATCTCTTGATGCTATGCTAAATAGAGATTCTTGCCGTGGCTCCGATATTGAAGATAGCAAAATCTTCAGTTTAGCAAGTTTGCTTTCCTCTAACACAAATGTGGTACACATAGCATGTATAGTATTGACAAGCAAGCGATGGACGATTAATCTCAAATCGGATGAACCTGTGTTAGCTAGCATAGTGACAAGATGGAAGACTTCGGGGAGATAAAGTTGGGACTGGACACCGCTGTCGAAAGAAACAGACAATGAAAGTCTTAAAAGGACACAAATTTCGCCCCAAACAGTATTTTCATGAAGATGCCGTGTCGGTCGGAGCGAAGTACGATTGAGAGCCTTGCGAAGCCTTGATATCAGTTTGCCCCGAATCGTAACTGTACCAAGCGACGCGAGAATGGAGCCAAGAATTTCAGTCCGCTCATCATCGATGCCGAAATTGAGAGCTGGCTTAAGAATTTCCTCCAAGAATATATCAATATAAACCTCATCCTTACAGATTATGGGCCAGATACTTTGTTCCAGAGTAGTGCTAAGAACAACATCAGATATGGCAACTTCAATAAGCTTCCTGAAAATCACTGCGACTTTGTCTCTTCCTTTATCACTATCTGGTTCATTAGGTATGAGGTGGGTCCTTAGACTTGGTAGCCAGGGCGCCATATACGCCAAGCTCAAGGGCCTTTGCGAGTACGGAAAACTTTCCCATCCAACGAAAAATTCGTTGAGGAAGTCACCAGTAAGCTGAGGCTCGGAGCGTGCCAATTGTGCACTAATTTCAATAATGAATTGGGATGGATTCAAAGGAACACATAATTCTGAGATTTGTCAGCAAAGATCCAGATTTATGGAAGCAGTAACTCATGCCTTTTGTGCTCATGAATTTGGAATCGGCTGCGAACTTAAAAGCTCGACAAAGAGCACATAATAAGTTGTATGCTGCAAGGCGTAGTACCGCGTCAGGACTCGCCATGTTAGTCAGAGCAATGTTGAGAAGTGTCCCTGGTACGTCTTGCGGCCTGACCAGTCTCTCAAACGATTTTAAGGTTCTCAGCTCTTTTCCATGTCTATTCTTAGCACTGCGAATGGATTGTAGAATATCACTCTTTCTTGGACTAGTGAAATACATCACAATCTTGCCGTTGTCAGTCCTTAAGCCGAATGCAGAATCATCTTCGGTCTGGATTGAAGTGGGTGCTTCGTCGACCTCTGATAAGCGGAAGATATCATTGACTGTAGCATGTAGTCTAAGTCCTGGTACAACTTCTTGTTTCTTCGTTGTTGTCACTTGGACAAATTGATTACCAATCTTGATTATCACCTCGACCTTACCTTTTGTTTTCGATAGTCTTATGATCGGTTGGAAGACGTATCTCGTGTCTGTGACAACGCTTATTGTCTCTTTTGGCAAGTGGAGCTGCGTGAGATGAAAGTGAGACTGCAAGTCTTGAAGACTACCAATTAAGTGGTAATCAACGTTCTTCGGGTGGAACGCGCTATTCTCACTCTTTGCAGATAGTCGAAGGATGCGCCGGAAACATTTCCTATACTGGTGTTAGTACGACTCCTCTCAGGTCCTACTCAATACTCACCTGAATGCACTATTCATGTTGTAGACATATACTCTAGACAGCTGCTTCGAGAGCTCTGTCGGTGTAAGGAGATCAAGTCTTCGAAAGAGAGCATCTGCAGGCTCATTCTGACCATTATAGCAAGTCGCATCAATCAAAATACCAAATGGCTTATGCCACATACGGCTTGCAATCTGCGATATTCAGCAAACAACGTCGTTCACAATTTACGGGGTTTTACAAACCTTCAAGTAGACATATAGCAAAAGGTCGTAGTCTGTTCCGTCTGTATCGATGTTGCGAAGTATAATACATATCATCGATAATCCATCCTTTTCATGTTAGCGCATGGCGCATTCAACATGATAATGGTTACCTACCTTGCTTTCACCTCCATCATATACGGCTCTATTTGATACTACAGCCTCCGAGCTTCGGCCTGCGTTTCTAAGCATGAAATGTTGGAAGCGCGAATATGAAGGGGGTGTGTTTTGTGAAATTGCTGGTCTATTCCAAGATACGTCCATTGGCGGTGGTCCGAGATTAGATATCAGTGTTCGGAGGGCATCCAAAACTGGAGTATGACTTTTAGTGCCGTCAATTGGAGATCTAAGAGAGAGTTGCCGTTCCCGTAGAACAAGCTTTTGTCGAACGTGGTCCCAGTGATCATACAAAAATCTATGTAGGGCAACGCAGGAGCCAAAATCAAACGACTCAGATTCCGCAAGTGTTTCTCTAACATTGGGAGGCGCCTTTAGTTGTTAGCTTGGTGTTTTCTACGTATTATAGAGGGACATACTGAGATCTCCCGTAAAAATGTCGTAACGCGATATATATTTTGTGTCAAGAAGTCGTTTAGAGGGTACATGTATGGCTCTTTTGCCCCGAAAAGAACATTATTTGCTAAATTTTGAACTACTTTGGCAATAAGAAGAAGTCCTCGGCGCATTTCTTTTGATGGCGGGGATGCTATAAGTCCTTCTGCATCAGGAGCGACAATCGCTGGACAGAAAAATCGTAAGAATATAAAAGCACCAACAGCGGTGAATTTGGCGTCGGGAAACCTTCTCATCACACAGGAAGATATCTAAACAATATCAGTAGTGCAACAATAGCGAATTCGATTAGCTTACAATGTTACAGATCTTTCGAAAAGACACTGGAATGCGGGATGCAGAATTGCATATATCATCGATAAAGACTTTTGTCACTACACGAAGTTGAAGGGCATTTTTCTGCAACTCTTCGGGGGATGTTGTTCTGGCAGGATCAAGTTCAAGATCCAAGTCTTTTGAAGTGAGAACAAGGCGCTCCAGGACTTTTTGCAGTGTTGCTTTTAGATATGCAGCTCCCTTCCATTTGGCATAGACAGACAGCAGCTTAGTAGCAACACAGTTTCTTCTGAGGAGTTCAGCCTCATTTTCTAATATAGATTAGCATGCAAGCAGAGGTTTCATATGCAAGGCAGAACTTGCCGGTCTCTTCAACCTCATGCTCAATGAGGGCCTCAAGCAAGGCAAAGCCCATACCCCGGGAGTCAAAAATATTAAGAAGTGAGATGGTCATCTCGTCGACTTCCGTACTTGGGCAGGCATCGCAAAGTGCAATTGTAAGAGTCATATCATTGACAAGTAACTGTTAATGGCTATCTTTAGTAATGGGTCGATTGAACAGGGTAAAACTTAACACTAACCTCAAGCAGTTCATCGTACTTTTGATTTACCGCTGCATCGGACAAATTGTTAAATTCGGTACCCTGTATCAGAATGTTGCAAAGAACTTTGACGAAAGCAGTTCTAACTTCGATATCTTCATGATAACCAATACCTAAGGAATGTTTGAGGCCAACATCAATATTCGCACTCAAAAGGTTAGAGAGCGCGGAAATCGCAAGCTCCGGGCTGCTCATAGAATCATCGCTGACAGTTGATGTAAGTCGCACCTCGTTCCTACCTATCTCAACCGTTTCGTAATTGAGAAGAGATAGGAACCTATTGAAATAAGTGTGGAACATCTGCGATTTTAAGTCGCTTGTATCTGCGTCGGATTGGCCTTCCGCCGGTTGTAGAGGGAGACGATATGTCAATTCCGCCAATGCCTTCAACGAGGCTCGATCAAGGTCCTTCTGCAGACGGAATAGTTCATCAAGACGAGTGCCAACCAAATGGACACCAGTGTCGGCATTTGGAGTCCCTGGGCGCGCAATCCATCCGAAAATCACCTCTAAAAGCTGATTGCGGATACGCACATCGTGTCTCAAATTCAAGAGCTCTTTCTTTTGTGTGAGAGTTTCACACAATTGACAGATTTTAATCTTAACCCTTAACGCGCTTGCCCCATCTGCTGAACTGTTCAAGAATTTCGCAAAATTGAGTGCCAAAGCGCCAATATCGACCGACATGCCTGTACCCAATTCAGCTGGGCTTCCGAGCTTCTCAACAATACTTTTGAGTAGTGCTGCTGCCTGTTCTGCGAAGATGATCCGTGAATCAACAGGAATTGCGTTGCTTCGTGGGCTATCAAACAAAATATCAAGCTCTGTTTGAAGGGCTTCGAATAGAGGCATATGTAATGCTTTGGCAAGATCACTCGAGAGGGCATCTCGAGTGCCTTCTCGTATCCTAATATTGTTACTAGCTAACAATTGGACACTCTGCCGCATATATCGACTAAGTAAAGTCTCATCATCGTAGCTTTCGGCAGGAATCTTATCGATCCATCGCAAACCGGCAAGTACTTGATCGTCCGAAGTAGAGGGAAGAGATTGGCCCACGACGCAAATGCCACCAAGAGAGGCCAGAAATCCAGAACAATTGCGCCACTCTCCCAAAGACCTTTCATCAACAATTTCAGGCCGCGCAATAAGTTGCTTGGATAATCTAACCCATCGATCAAAGATAGTCTCCCATGCGTTAATGATACCAGCTGTAGGGTATTGCATTCGACGTAAACAACCCCTCGCTCGCTTCTGGAAAGCAACTATACCTGTAAACCGAAAGTCTTTCGAAGCGAGCTCTTGGTACACCTCCATGTTACGCGCGCTTGCTAGGGAATGCTTTGAAAAGTCTGGCGCGGATTCAACGAGACGAATCTCTTCTGCAAATAAACAGACACTTGACGCAACTAGCTGACAAATTGCTATGTCGGGCGAGCAAACTGTGACTAAGAATGTTGTCTCCATCATGGAGTATGCTGCTAATCGCTCTGAAATATCTTCCTCTAACTCGGTCAAGTCCTATTACACGTGAGAAATTGCATTCGAAGATTGCCTGTCACTGCGCACAATCACCCGTCACTGCGCGACTAGTCGCACAACCATCCGATGGGCTGACTGTTCGAGTGAGATGCATTTGAGAACTATATGAATGTTACTTACTTTGATCTTTTTCAGGAGATCGAGTCTTGCTTGCAAGTAGCTATGTACAAAACTAAGAGCGTTGTGTTCATCAACGGTCTGGTTTATAATTTTGCTTGATATTGAACTGAGTATAATGGAGCTAGATAACAATGCGTCAGCTGCTTGGGTAGTGGGGATGGTGACCGGAGCTCAAAACTCACGTTGATTCCCAGAAGTTAAACTTTGCGGTATTCGAGAATTTGTAGTCCTTTCTTCGCCATGCAGACATCGTTGCTTCAGTTAATGACGACCGGCAAACCTCGCTAGTTAGGAGTCTGATTTTCTCGTCCTCGGAGGTCAAAAAAGCCATAAGAGCAGCGTATACGTCCTCGAAAGCGGCGTCATTATTATGTGAGGCTAGATCCAAGCCGATGAACAAAGCCATTGGGTACACATCCAGAAATACTAGCATGCTGTACACCAACTCCCCCGACGATGAGAATTTCGTTTGTCTGTTCATGGTCACATGTTCGATAGGATAAGAGTCTCTGAATCTCAACGTTGTCCCCTTCTTGAGAATTAGCAATACATCTTGAAATTTATGAAAACACCATACCTTCATGTAAGTGCGAATGAATTCAGACAGTTTAACATATAATGGGTGATAATCACTAGCATTAGACTGCTTGGCGAAATGCGTACATGCTCTTATTACAGCGAGTTTAAAATCTGGAGAAGTATTGGGGGCAAGACAGAAAGGCGCGAGGCTATCAACGCAAGTTCTAAAGTTTAGATGCGCCAAACTGACAAATGCTGCGGTCATCAAACCAGAGTCTATACTTGTATTTTCTGCACCCACGGTATATCTCCGGAATACTGCTTCACGGACTTCTTCCTGGACATCTAAGGCATAGCTCAAAAGTGCCGAATCACTATCGAGCGGAAAGTGTCTTGCGACTCGCAAAACAGAGGTCAAACAATAAATAGCTGCTTCATTTCTGTTTCTCAAAGTCTTCCTCAGCATCTCCAAAAACGATACCTTCTTGGAGATACTGCTACTTTTAATATCTCTCATATTGCTAGCGACTTCAAAGACGTCTGGCAGAAGAAATAGCAAAGATGTCTGAAATGGAAATAATAATGTTTTTCGTCTTCCCGCATCTATCATTGTGTTTGTCATATCAAAAAGGGTTTCCGCCCCACCGTCGAGCCTTTTGTGCATTGTGTGTAGTTGGATGAACTCTTCGGGGTTTCGTTCCAGCCATCGGGTGATTAATAGAGGCACGACTATTGACACGATAGTCTGAAAAGCCTTGCGTAGGTGCAGGAAGCTGCCACACAACTCTTGTATGACAACCCCCAGTTTTCGACTATCAACCCAAAACGACGGAATTAAGCGTACAGTAACGAGCGCCTCATCATCGACTACGGCACCATTCTGTGCTTGGTTTCCATTTGAAGATTGGGCCGCCAGCAGACCACGGAGAGAACCCCTCAAATACTCTAGAGTCCGGGGCCAATTCGAAAAGGAAACAAACTCCACAACTTTTCTTATGCATGCCTCTGTGGATTCGGAATGTTCCTGTATCAATATTGCAGCCTCCGTTGTATTCTGTTGACCATTTGCACCGTTCAAAAGATCTGAGCCCGGGGATTGGGCAGCAGGAGAGGTCCCAAGGACATCGTCTAGAATGTTGAATGCCGGAAGTACATAGCCATCCGGTATAGGATTCGAGAACAGTTTTATCACATCTATTATTCTTTTGGCCAAATCATCGTCCAAAGCCTCCGGAGGATTATCACGCGCCAAAAGTTTGTTCCTGGATGCCCGTCGACCTTCGGGTTTTATGCTATCGTTGGATCTCAAACCTTGAGAGGTCGCATTTTCTCGGTCGCTAGTATTTTCTGAAGCATTGATGCTCTCCCAGTGCGTTGTGCAGCACTCCGCCAATAGCTCTAGTACGTAGAATTCTGAGTGTAAAACATGCAATGGATGCGCCGATATCGTCTTATACGGTCTCGCAAGATCTTCCAGCAGTTGCACAAGAGCTTCGGCGACAACGGCTATAGATGGTTTACTGATATCGACGAGAGTCGTGCGACTCAAAAGGGCAATCTCATCGCGATTGAGATGGTGTGCATCGGCGCCAGTTTTGTGTGGGAGCTGTATTTAAACAAGTAATTAGTTAGCTGATTTGCGACACGTCGAGGAATGCGACTCCGAGTTGGAATTATACTTTTGTTATCAGCCTCTCCACCAAAGTAATGACTAGACTTGAGTTATCACTCATGACTTTTTTCGCAGACGGCGTTGGCAACTAGCCAGACTACTCAGTGATTGTCCGACATACGCTTGGAAGCATGTGTGTTCGTCGTTCTTCGTAGGGGCTTAGTGAAGCTGTGGGCTTTAGAATTTGTTTACTATCTTGTCTAGAACGGAGGAAGAGAAGCAATTTCGCAGCAATTTAATTGTAGCACCACGGGCATGACACTTATTAATGTGAGGACTTGAGAATTCAGAGGGTCGAAAAATATTAGGTGTACCTGAAGTAGCTTGAACTTTATTTAGTTGTAGTTTTGGGGGGTTACTTGGGACTCGCACCTCACACACGTGTAGTCATGGATAAACAAGTTCGCTGTGGAGAAGAAAGTATTGGGGGATGGATGGGACTTTTTTTTCCGGATTGGTCTCGGCAACTGAGGTTGAGCAACAAATACTTAGAGAGTGTGAGTGTAGCTACTATCGGCGTATCTAGGTGACAGGCATGTGAAGGCTAAATCATATTTATTCAATGCATTGTTGTTGTTGCTGTTGCTGTTGTTGTTTGATGTTTGGTGACTTTGTTGTTGTTGTTGTACTCTACGAGTTGATAATACAAGTAAGTGGACGCCTACCTAGGAAGGCCAAAAGCACCGGAGCGGGAATTCTATCTAATCCATACTATCATCGTTCCATGCTTCCGCTATTTATCCTTAAAGAAATGACTTGCATACTCCCGTTTCATAATGTTTGTTACATTTACATGAGACAACGTTGAAATTTCAGGAACATGTCAACATGTCAACATGTCAACATGTATGTTATCGAGTTTTGGCTACCTACATGCATATGTGGCCATGAAAGTGCACCAAATGCTCATCTTACATTGCTTGGACTGATTCGATTTGTCCCTTTAATTCTTGACGACCAAGTCCCAGTTGTAGAATTCATTGATGCACACAAATCTAGATAATACACGGCACATTTTAGTCATTGCAACACTACTAATATTTGGTAACAGCGGCAGAGAGACACCATTGGATCTCCACTGATAAATTCCAGTTATTTTCAAGGTATGAGATTAACATTTTGATAGAGTTTTTGACTTGAGACCCAGAAACGCCCGAACATTCTTTAGGTGCTGTCATGTCGTCCCAAATCTTTGCGCTGTTTGGATGATATGAGCCTGTAATATTAGACATGCATGAGATCAGATCAATATATATCTTTTTCTGTCTCATTTTCCACCTCTCGGTTTCTTCTAATTCTTTGAATTTCTCCTCAATAACCTCCTTATCCCTATTGATCCTTTTGAGCTCTCTTGATTTCAATGTAACAAGTTTGGCCTCTGAATCAACATCATCGTATTGTACATAGAAAAAAAACGTCTTCCAATGGTAGATCAGCGGAAATCATTGAAGCAACCTAATTTAACGTCTTCCACCGTAATTGTTGTAGTTGTTATAACCTCCATATCCGGGGGGAGGTGGTGGTGGTGGATAGGCACCATATGAACCTGGTGGTGGTGGAGGAGGTCCACGAGCAAACCCTCCAGCTCCGGGTGGAGGTGGTTGCCAACCTGGTGGAGGAGGCGGCTGACTATAGTTATTATAATTGTTCTGAGAACCATAAGATTGGTTGTTATATCTAGGTGCAGTCGTTCCTGGACCATTGTAACGATTGCCATTGCCGCGATTGTTGTTACCAGAACCATAGTTAAATTGGTTGCGACCTCTTCCATCACCTTGTAACGGCACTCCACCGTGATTTCGACCTGATCTAGATGCCCTGCTTTTTGTCATTTCGATATCGCTCTGATTGAGTGCTGGTTTGCCGAAATCGACTCCTACTAATAACATAGACTTGTGGTTATGGTTAGACTTGGGCATCTCATAATGTACACTAGATAAATTGTAAGCGAGATACTATTGAAGAGATGAAGTATAATTACCGTATTGATCGATCTTCATCGAGACTTGGCATTGCATCACTGTCCAACGGGAACGCCAAAGAGCTGTATGGAAGGTAGTCCTCGTTCTTCTCGATCCGTCCTGTCAAACCTTCACTGACCTTGGGGTTCAGTTTCATATGGGGTGCATCCTGTTTCTTTGAGTAGAATTTGCTGGTGATTTCATCATAAAGATCATGATGAGCTTCTGAGACTAGGAGAACATCTTTTCCAAGGCCGTTGCGAGCTGAAACGTCCGCAGGTAACGTGGGATACACCTTAGCCATTGCATCGAGCAATCGCTCCGAATCAATAAATGGTAATAGAGCAACGCCTTGCCAGGCAAATTTCTTACCGTTCAAATCAACTACAAAGTCCTCGGGATAGAAATCGATGATCTCACTATCTTCATTGGTCATTAGATGATGAAATTGCTCCGGAATAGCTTGTCTTGAAGCGGCTGGAAGGACTCCCATAAGTTGTTCAAACGGTCTGAAGATTCTTCCTTTCTGGAAATCGATTTTCATATCCTTAAGATTTGCAAAATCTGCGGCAAAAGGAGCATAATGGTAAGGGTAATACCAATCCCAAGACGGACATCCTTGGAAGTAGTATAGCAAAACCCAGGCCAGTCCTTCCACATAGGCTCTGCCAACCTCATGACGAAACTCGATATCCTTAGGATCTCTGTTGAACTTCTGCTCATAGTATCTATCAGCGTATCCATCTTCCCATAGCCTGACGGTGTCAGGGGGAAGGTCGTCTCCAGGTGTTGTTGGGGTTCCCGGTGTCCCAGGAGTGGGTGTGTTGCGTCCTGGCGTGCTACTGTCATCATCCTCAATGAGCTCTGCTTTACGTTTTCCCAGTGCAGTCGCCGGTGATTCCGCCGACGGATCATCGGCTTTAGGCTCACCGTTATCATCAGCTGGCTTGCCATTCATCATCTCCTTCAGGGCTGCAGCCGCACTTTTGTTAGCGATACTGGCCTTGTAAGCTGCACCTCGGTTCATCACCATATCATGGGTCATAGCCTTGGCTTCCTTGTTGGCCGTGCCTGGAGTGAACAGTGGTAAGCCGGTCGGAGCAGCTCCACCAGGAGGCTGTCTACCGTTAGATGGCGAATCCTGTGGACCACCGTTGTTTCCACGACCACGAGCATTTCGCTCATTATTGAGCTTGCGCTTCTTTTGGAAGTTCTCTTCATTCCTTCTTCTTTTTCTGAAGATGGCATCCTCTTGCTTGGCCAATCCATCGAGGATGAATTGAGCCCTTTCGAGGTCTACATGGCCATCTTTAGTCAGATAACCACCCATGTACGGAATGTTATCACGCCAGATGGCAATCAAAGTATTGATACCATCCTCTCGAATTTCGAGACTGGGAAGATGAGGTAAGAAATCATTGCCGACAAAGAAACACATAAAAACCCAGTCGTCTAAAGCTCTTTCAAGATCGAATCTGAAAGGTTGGCTAGGAACATACATCTCTGCAGCTAGATATTCTCGAAGAACTGAGACGTGGAGCCAAATAAATGGTTTGAGAGTAGGGGCGCTAGCCTTTTCATCAAACTCACCATCCTTTATTTTGTACATGCCTTTGCACTCTCGGGCTTCATGCCCGTGTTGGCCGCACAATTTACAGGTCCTTGGTTTTCCATCATTGAAGAAAACATCTTCTCTCAATATACGAAAATGAGGTTCATGCGTTGCAAGACCCAACATGATCAAGTCGGCATCTAATCCATACATGACATGACGGGTGTTAGGATCATGATCAGGAGAAGATCTTTGGGATCGAACAAATTCCATGATTTTGTGTTCACCCTCTCCTGGGACGGTAGAATCTGAGATGATGACTTTCATCTTTGCCCAAGCGGGGTCAGTGTTGAGTTTGTATGCAATCCAATATCTGAGACTAAGGGCCAAAATGTCCATGAATGGGGTTCCCGGTGTGATTTCGTTGGAATCCCAAGCCTTCTTGATTTCCGTCTCTTCGATATGGCTACCTTGTGATTTCAACATCTTGAGCAACTCTGCCTTATCCTCCGCCTTCTCTTTTGCCTCTTGCGCGGAACGAAATCGGCGAGAGCGTTGTTGATTCATCTTGGCACGTGGCGCTACTCCGTCAATAGCAATCATCAAGAGTTTCCTGGGTCGCACCATGTTAACTACTCGATCCGTGTACTTGAAGATTTCCAACATCATTTCCTCCTCATCTTTGGGTGGGGGGCGATCCTCCGGATGACCTGAAGATTAAATATTAGCATAAGTCAAGAATGGCAAATTGGTCTTCCCGACGATCTGGTGTACAGAAATGAACATACTACAAGGGTGAACGATTCCGTTCATGTCCAAATAAAGGTTGTCGCATTCCTCTCCGTTAGGATTTGGTCCCCTGATATCAACAGGAATGATTTGTCCATCAATTTCACGTGGTTGCTCTTCAATGACAGGCGATACAATCTTGGGATATTGCTTGGTCTAGAAAACAAAGAATATTATTAGCAAATCAAGAAACGATGAAGCTTGAGAATCAAAACTTACCAGCCATCTAAACAGTGCTGGAACACCCATTGCGAGAGGATGATCTACGATTTATTTTAAGGTGATAGGTGATAAAATAAGAGAAAAGTCTTCAAAACAGCTACAGAGCTGGTATAAGTTCGAGATTGCCTTGCGCTAGTCCAATCTACTTATCAGATTATCGAAATGTCGCGAAGAATGAATCGCGAGACTTTCTTAGGCGGAAGCGCCTTTAAAAGTATGAAAATTATGAATATCACGGCGATGCGCAAAATGATGTGTTGAGAGAACCGTGGAACGATTGTGTAGGTAAAGTTGAAAGAACTAGAAATAAAACATTGAAAAGATGCTGCACCTGCAATTCATTGTATGTTAGCTTCGGGCTTCGGTTGGGACCACCAGTCGACAGGCTCCAAGGAAACTAGGGACGGAATGTTTTTCGGTTTACCGACGCTAGAGGCTCAATTGCGCTAGTCTACATTTGCATGTATGTCTGGAGAAGCTCCCAAATGAGATTTGATCCAGCAAACTCCAAATTTCGAACACACATATTCCTTGTGGTGGATTCAATATGCAAAAAAGGTGACATTATGCCACTGTCTCTCAAACTTGCAAACCATTCATCCATATTCAATGTACAAATAGAAGTCAGAAAATCATAACGAAGAAGGGGGGAACTTGGGTACGACCAAGAACACCTTTCATATCCTATTTTGGGAAATGTCGAAAGTTGGGGAGACCATTTCCGTAAGTATAGTCACATTTACACTTGCATTTCCATTTCCATTTCCATTTCCACTATCTGCTTCAGAGCCCCCTAGTGTTTTACTCCCGTATTGCACTACCGAAACTAACACAAAATTGACTAGGTCTACGCTTCTCGACTTACTTCCTCTACCCTTCTAGAAGATCGACGAGCAGCATGTTTAGGCCTTCGCAGTTTTGCAAAGGATTATCCTGCTTCTGTGGCCTCTGAGGCCCTACGAGGACTAATTACAAGTTTGCGCAAAGATGGGGAGGATGTCGATTCCATCAAAGTGGTCCTCGAGACTCTTCTATTCCTCTTTAACCCGAACCAAAACAGCGCTGAAGCATCGGAGGAGCTTGCATATTTCATAGCTGATGAGTTTACCACACGGCAAGATAATATAACATTACTATTGGATTTTCTGGATACCAATGATTTCTATTCGCGTCTCTATTCATTACAACTCCTGTCGTTAATTTTATCATCCCGGGCCGAGAGAACTGAAGAATGTATATTTACGGCTCCTCTGGGTATATCAAGATTAGTGGCGGTATTAGATGATCGGAGGGAGGCAATAAGAAATGAAGGGCTCTCCTTGTTGACCTATTTAACGCCAAGTTCCTCGGAATTGCAAAAACTAGTCGCTTTTGAAAATGCTTTCGATCGCATATTCAACATAATAAAGCTCGAGGGCTCCCTTCAGGATGGTGATAGAATAGTAGAAGACTGCCTGATCCTTCTCGCAAATCTTTTAAGGCTTAACGTTTCTAATCAGTCTTTCTTCCGAGAGACAGGTTGCGTTGCTAAATTATCAAAATTATTGAACGATGCATTGGGTGCCGAAAATGAAGCTGGGGAGGTGGCTGAATGGGCTAAAGTTCAACGGAATAGAAACATATATGCTCTACTTGCAGTTTTACGATTGTTTCTCATTACTGGAGGGGTGGGAACTCAAGCAAATCAGGTGTCCTTTGCGCAGCACGGTATTCTCAATCAAGTGCTGCAGTTAGCATTCAGTCGATCCACAGAAGTCCAAATAAAAGCTGAGGTATGCAATCCTTGCCCATAAAAAATTGCTTGTATATTGATTCAAGATATAGGCTCTCTCAACCTGTGCGGATATGATTCGAGGCAACGCAGCTCTTCAAGAGAACTTTGCTCAACAACAAGTTACCTCGGTGCTTGATGAGCCTTTAGCTGATAGCAATGGTCAAACACAACACAATGCCATTCCAAAGGTTTACGTCATTGATGGCTTACTTGATTTGACATTGAGCGTACCTACGTTATCAGCTTTTGATTCGCGTGCTGCTGCTTGTGAATGTATTAAAGCTTATTTCTACAATCACCCAGCCATCCGCAAACATTTCCTCCGCCGAGCAATAGATGGTCATGTTTCTGGGGCCGACGAGACAGCAAATGTATTGACGACACTTCTTCAACCTCTAGACAGTCATCTATCGAGCGATCCATACCGTTACTGGTTTGCATCGGTTCTTCTGTTCCACTTGATATTCGAAGACGCTGAGGCGAAGAGTATGGCGATGGGCGTTGCTGAGGGCGATGCTGAAAATGGAGAGGAAGTAATAACTTGTATACAATCTATCACTGCCAACCTAATTCTTGGCGTCCATAAAGCTGTGGATGAGCGCGTCCTGGTTGCGTACCTCATGCTTCTTTGTGGGTGGCTTTTCGAAGATCCAGATGCTGTGAACGACTTCCTGGGCGAAGGTAGCAACATTCAAAGTCTGATTCAAGCTGCTCTACATACAGGCGGCGATGGCGTGATGGTTCAAGGACTCTGTGCTGTTCTGCTTGGAATTGTCTATGAATTCTCAACCAAAGATTCCCCAGTACCCCGGGCAACCATCCACCCGATTCTTGGCTCAAAGTTAGGAAGAGAACAATACACAGATCGACTTACAAAGCTCAGAGCTCACCCATTACTGCGAGACTTTGAAGTTCTTCCCCAAAAGCTCAGCTCTGCAGCGCCTGGAAGCTTACCTGATGTATTTTTTGACAAATCATTCGTGGATTTCATGAAAGACAATTTCAGTCGTTTACTACGTGCAATCGACCGAGATCCTGGGTTCGAAATTGCAGTCATCGCGAATGGTGTTCAAAAGGGAATTTCTCGAGAGATGGTAGACAATTTGAGGTCTGAGTTAGACGAGAAGTCCAAGGCTTTGTTGGAGGCGGAAGAAGAGTTGGTGGTTCTGGGAGGACAGTTGGGACAGGAGCAAGCCGACCATCGAAGAACCAAGGAGACCGCATTAGTGGAGCATTCGAGAATTAAAAATGTCAACGAGGCTCTCCAACGACACCATGAAGAAGATTTAAGGTACGTATAATTTGGGACAGGTAAAATTCAAGGGCTAACGAGCAGAAGGAAATTGCGTGTAGAGCATGATCGAACGAATCAAGATCATCAACGACAGTTGAACGAGGTCAAAAAGGCTGCGGAAGCTGACATTGCCCGTATTCGAGCAGAAAGCGATCGGATAAAACAAGATCATCAGAAGCAACTAGAACAAGCTCAAAAGGCTGCGGAAGCCAACGCTGAGAGTGTACGGGCTGAGCATGAGCAGGTAGTCCAAGATTATCAGAGACAGCTGGAACATGTTCAAAAGACAGCTGAAGCTAACTCTGAACGTGTGCGGCGACGGGCAGATGCCGAAATGTCTGATCTTCAGAGTAAGATTGAACGATTAGAATCTGATCTTACCAAGGTATGCTTTTCGTCTATCCTAATGGTTACTGGTTCACTAATATGGTACAGGCGAACAACGACCACGTTCAAGATCTGCAAACTGCGCATGATAAATACGCAGCAAAGGAGGCCGAACAAGAGGCACGCTTGCAGCGTGCAGAAGAGAAAATTAAGGAAATGGAACAGCAAGTCAGCACTGCTCACAACAAGGTTGCCAAAGCGGAGGAGAAAGTCAAGGAAATGGAGGAACAAGCCAGCACTACTCGAGACAAGGTCGCTAAAGTGGAGGCGGATCTGCAGGAAAAAGAGACCGCGAGACAGGCCGCTCAAAGCGAACTTGATGATCTGCTGATGG
Source organism: Botrytis galanthina (assembly GCA_004916875.1). Lineage (NCBI taxonomy): Eukaryota > Fungi > Ascomycota > Leotiomycetes > Helotiales > Sclerotiniaceae > Botrytis > Botrytis galanthina. The sequence continues at coordinate 56,294 of PQXL01000127.1, forward strand.
TTTTCGGCGACATGGAGGAGAAGATGACAAAGTATAAGGAACGTTTAAAGACCCTTGGTGAAAATGTCTCCGACGATGAGGATGACGACGATGATGATGATGATGATGAAGACGAAGAAGAGTCAGGTGTGGATTAAACCAAAATCTCGTTTGTCTCGCATTTGAGAGGCATCGGGGATTTCAATGGCGCGCATGCATATCAAATTACCTTCAAATAAGACAGATCATTTGACATTGAGAGGTTTGCAAACCTGAAGATTATTTGAGGTATCTTAGGATAGGAGAATCAACCGCAAAACTCGGTTATCCATTGAACTCATTTCACTACCAATCTTAGGCTTTCAATGCTAGAACTAAAGTTTGAAAATAAATGATCAACACTAAGTACCCATTGTACCCATTTTATGCTCCAGTGCAAGAAACTCTGCACCGTGTTGTTCTAAACATGAAGAGTGAGTTTAATCGGATTCTCGTAGGCAAAGTTCATGCATTCGCTTCACTTTAGTCTTCTCTCGATTTATTGATACCTTTGCGGACAAAACGCGGGATTTGATCACTCTTGATCGTGGCATTTCTTCACACCAGTACTTACGATGACGGTAATGATGTCCAATAAGTGCTCCGCAGATCAAACTTCCACGGCCAGTGACATGACTAGCTATAGCAAAAGCATCACTCAAATTATAACCGTAATCTTCTTTAATCTTGAAGCATACACCTAAGAAGATGTTCAAGGCTATGAAGATAATAATTATAAATATAATGCAAACACAACCTCGTTGCGTATATACCCAATTGACATATGTTCTCTCTTGTAAAATAGAAAGACGTGCGTGTGAATCGGCTCTCTTGGTGTCTGCCTCGAGTCCTGGACAGAGAATCCTTCGAATGTTTGATTTTAGGTTTGTGAAAGAGTGCTTTGCAACTAAAAAGGCGAGGCTCTTTTCAACTGCAGCCGCTGTGTCGTTGTTGAGATAATGCAACCTGGCTTCAACAATACTATCATTCTCCAATAGTTCAAATTCGACCCGATCAATGACTTCCATCCGAGTAAGTCTCTGACGAGCATTGTTCGTGGATTGTACTAAGATGAGATTCGAGTACTATGGTTGCCCCAATAGTTGTGTCAAGTCTCTCGTAGTTGGTGTCACAGCAGAAAGATTGAAGTTTGCAGCCTAAGTTGGTAGACGTTGACTTGAATTAGGAAGAAATTTGTTCTGCTGAGCTTTTAATGTGACAAACAATATGGGCTCATAGAATTCGGCATATTTTTTGAGTGGGTGTCGACACAAAGGTAGGATCGACTTCAAAGGAATTTGCATAATATAAAGTAGATGTAGCAAAAGCAGTCGGTAATCTCAAATATCGATGTTCATCATCAGAGTCGACAACTTGGCCGGTGATTCTAGAAGGAATAAGAGAGAGCTCATCTATCTCTGAGTTGGGATTCAAATTGAAGAATGTTCTCCGCAAGCATATTCAACAAATATCATCCACTCTCATCTCACTTCATTGCAATTTGTATGCTCTGAAGAACAGACTCATGGGATATAGTCATCTAGGTATGATGATAGCAATGGTGTTCATATTCGATGAAGGACCAACAAGCTCTAGGATCCAGTGCATCCAGCCGCAGGGGTTGGTGCCTCAAGTTGTACCATGAATCCAGAGGAATGAATGTAATCCAAACACAAGGAAGATCTAGGTTGATAGCTGTGCCGCCCTCCAATTCACTCAGCCTGTGACGACGATGACTTCATCACAATCATATAATTGAATTGGTAACAGGTAATACTGTCCACTCGATATATGTATACTTCTTTTGAACTTCAGAAATCTGTAACTCTACAAATTTTCACAAACAACACCTAACGTAGACATCCTTCCATAACAACAACTACAATACGACCATAAAACATTCCACTTAAAAAGATGGTAAGGATTCTGGCCTACTTTGTTGTTGATTCCTTCCTCGATCTTCAGAGGTTTCAAAACCAACATCATAATAGGTAGACAAACCCTTTTCGTGAAAGAAAAATGTGTAACAACTGGATTCATTCAATATATTGATGTTTTAGATTGTCAGCCTTCAGTTGATATAGGGAGCAAAACCCGCCAAAGATCGGTAAAAACCACTCAAGAGGCGGGGTTGTACAGGTCACAAACGCGAAATCCACGTCGAAATTACAGCACCGCGACATCCCTACCCACCCACAACGCCAGGATGTTGAGCTCCCCATCCTCATTTCACACGGCTTTGGATTTTCCATCGTCGCCGTCTCCATCCTCTATGGCAGATAGCACAGATGAACGTGGGAATTCTTTAGAGAATCCACAATATTGCCAAGCAAACAAAATCTCTAGAGAAATTGAGGACCATGTCAAAATATACTTTGATGAGCGAATGTGTATGGATTCATATTTTGACTACATTGGTTGTTGAGCGACTACTTACATTTTAAATAGATAACCACGCCCTCATCTTACTTTCCGATGTCCTTACCTCTGGTATTTCACATTCAAGTACAACCTCGAAAGCTGCCTGTATACCAAACCCTAAGTTTCTACAAATAGCCAGCACATTGCTAGTGCATCCTATCACTACAACTCGAGCCCAGCATGATCATGTTGAAGTAGCCTCCAGATCCATCACTCTTCTACGAAATACCCTTACTGAAATTGGTCCTAAGAGTGCCAATTTCCAAAAAGCATTTTCCTTTGAATCTGGCAGACACACCCGTCGAGTTTATGGCGATGGAGAGAGTGATTCTAACAGTGATGACGACGATGATATAAAAGGGATTGTATCTCAAAATGGACTGTGGAGATGCGCCAAGGATTTTTGGCAGATAGTGGGCTGGTCATTTAATTGCAGCGTTAGGTATCCCAAGAGGTGGAGGTATTGGAAGGTTCTTTTGGAGTTTCTATTAGATGTGCTGGATGCGGACTGGCACGAGCGAGAGATTATGGATGAAGCGGCATTCAACGCTCAAGTCAATCAGAACCAAGGAAATGAGGAGCTCTCTGCCGGCCATGAGATGCTTCAAGATTCGTTACTGGTACAATATCTCGGTGTCTCTGGTCAAAATCGTAATGGGACCGCTGTTCGGCGGATTGTAAAGGCAGCCTTTGCGGACGGATCCGCGCAATCCATGAAGGCATATCCAGAAATTTTTGAAAATGAAACCAAAGACATCAAGAAAGACGAATCACAAAAACGAAAATGGGAGGACAGCAAAGATATCAAGGAAATGGGCTTTGGTGATTTCGATGAAGAGGAAGAGGGAGATCTAGCATCAGATACCTCAGAGGGTCAAGAGGAAGTAGCCTCAAAGCAGGGCAGGAAAGGCGGTCCAACATATTCTTCTAATATTGGAGACCCGGACGCTATTCGCTTGCGTCAACGAATCATAACTCTGGTAAGAAATTTCCTCCTCTCTTTCAAAATCCCATACTAAACTTCGCAGCTATCACGCGTTTCTGCGACCATTCCGCAAAAATCCATGCCTCTACGTGATGTTTACGATCTCCTCGCAGAGTTCATCGTAGCACTCCCTATCGCATCGTTCTCACTTCTCCTCAATATCTCGCATACATCACCTTTCCCTTCGGTGGTGCTTGTCTCGCTTATACAATTATTATGCTCGCGATATCTTCCAAAATCCGCAGTTCGTCCTCAAGATGTTGAGGATTTCAAGAACGACACACTCACGCAACGAATCCTCGAGATCTGTTATCTTCCGCATTGTCCTATGACTTCATCCATAGAGGACAATGCCAAATATTCTATCTTGGTAGAAAATCTATTCCGCCTATTCTTGACGGATTGTGAAGGTCTTCACACACCTGATTTAGATGACGCGATTGAAAGGGGAATCAGCGCAAGAGAGAAGAAGTGCAAGACGGATGGCAGACGGAAAGCAGATGCAATGAAGAAGGAGGAGGAAATTGCAAAGTTCTTTCTAGATGCAAGCTCAAGAAGACTACGAAGTTTAGTGGATTGGGTAGAAGAGTCTAGTACTTAATTGGATTGTTGAAATCACATTGCAGTGAATCACGTTTGGACTGAATGGGTTCACGTCACCAAGGAGTTTATTGGTCATTGGAGTTTTCAACGATACCATTTGCTATCATGTTACGGAGGACAAGCGTTTGTCAATTTCACGGGTTGCTTAGATACGGTGGCTCGTGGAAATCATAGCAAGGATATGGCACTTCGAGCAACATTATATCTTAATAGATACTCGTAAAGTAAGAGGAAGATACAGGGTGGGCGAAATTGCCTACTACTTCGTGCGTTTGGAATTGTAATTACTATAATAATATTAATGCATTATCTTCGAGCTGCTGGCATATCATTCGGATCCCAGGCCTGGGGTTGCCACTCTTCACTTGGTCCTCCTCTTGCCTTCTTCCATGGATCATCCTTATATTTCTTCTCCTCTCTCGGCTGTGTCGCCGCATCATACTGTAGTTCACCACTCGCCGGCTTGTCCGTAGTAGCCAATCTCTCCTCCGCCTTCCCAGCCTCACTCGCAACAGCATTCGCCACACCCTTCCCATCCCCCCTCGGATCGGTTCCCGTATAGGCCCCTCCATCTCTGAATTGCGTGGCCGGCAACGCCTGCTGTCTCGTCGCTGGCTGATCCAGAAAACTCGCTTTCGCATTCCATCTCTCATCAGCTTGCCTAGCTAGTACCTTTAATCGTTCCTGCCTCGCTAAATCCCCCACCAATTCTTCTATACTAGGTGCGTCTTCGCGTGTATGCCGTAGCCACTGATGCCACTGAGGGCTTATTTTTACATCTGAATATTGAATCGAGGATGGCGTTTGGACTATTCTACGCATGCGACCTGCGGTTATAGCGTCGCGGAATTCCCAGAAGGAATTATTTTGGAGATCGAGACCTGGAGCGCGTTGGTTAGCTTCATGGAGGGAGGGAGAGGAGTGGCGAGTTGGGGGGCAGAGGGAAGTGTACGAACCGACGAAGAACCGTTTGCGCCAGGGAAGACGCAGGGCTTTCCATTGGTACCAGGCTTTGCGAATTGGTGATAGCGGTTGTGCAGACATTTTTATTGTGGTATATTTTTGAGGTTGTCATAAAATGTATACTGAACTTTTTTCGGTATCTAGAATTCCAGGTACTCTGAACTTCTTCAGCCTTATGAGCAATAGAGATCCGAAGTTTAACCACTACCAATCAACAGTCTCCCAAATCAAATATTGCGTGGAGCTCTTGCACATTGATACAGCTACAGATTGGATCACTGTTGCTTGTGGAAATGTGAAGTCCAAGGTCCAATGAATACCTATCTCTCCATCTATCAGACTATACATCTAAGTCAAACTACCTTCCTACTGGGTACCGACATAGATACTGTTAGAATTGATAGATGTGGGAGTGTGGCTCGGGCGATATGGATCGATAGCGGCGGCAGCTAAATTTATCTTATCAAGGCGCCACCCATCTTATCTGGTCATTTTTACTTCATACAAGTCCATGGTTCTAGACTTAGTTTCTTTCGCCACTCTTCACGAATCACAACATTTTCATCCGCCATTTCACACATACATTTCATTTTCGTATATTCTGTTACAAGATGACGAAGCTTCAGGTCTGCTATGCTGGATGACACAAACATTTGTACTCGTTTTCATCACAATTAATTGTAGCTTACGCAACGAGAGTTACGCCTGAAGAGGCTTCGCTCTCACAATTGCTGGTCATCACGATACCTTGAGCATAAGATTCTTCTGCTAATCAATTTCAAGGCAGACGAAGACGACAGCGCAATCGGAGCTCGTGTCGTTCTTTTCACGTCGCCAATTTTTCGTATTAGATTATTAAGATACGATGCATTCCACGTCTCAACGTTGCGCGCAAGATACGATGTCAATGTCGCCGACCCTACATTTAGCATTTTATGTCTCACTCCTGCAACTTGCTATCCACTCTGGTGATTAATGGGGAACTCATCCAAACAAATTCCAATGTATGTACATCGAATGCCCGAAATACTCAGAATTTTCAAACTCTTCGGAGGAACTATTCCAAATTTCACGGTCGAGAACCCTCTCACGAACTGATAAATCCGACTCCGCTTCAATGGAGTTACACCTGCATGTCGACTTACGATCAACGCTGGTGTATATGAATTGGGATTACCAATTCAACCCCGACAATACCGAGATCCCGATTCTTCTATCCATAGAACGGAGATAATTCTTGATGTCTTGGTCGGAAAACCCCTGTTGTTGTAGCTCGATGGAAGATTTCGGAAGAAACTATGTCGTTGAGATGCTGTCAGAAATGGGGGGTCCAGACTCAAAGAAGATAATTAATGTGGAAACGCCGCGGAATTTATGTCGCAGGAAGTATCGAGGAAGAATCCAGAACATTACTGTATCAATAGATGGAACCGACAAACGCTCTCTATCTGGAAATTAATTGCGAATCCTTCGCGTAAGAATGACATTTCGATGTGGCTTGCTCAAGCCTCACAGCCATGGCTGGCATCATGCATGCCTACCATGCGATGAGGAAACGATCTCACTGTGTACACTGTCTCTGCATATCCGCATGGAGAAGTAATCCGGTAATCTCCTCGTCGGTTCCGCGTTTAGGTGCCGTAAGACTCTTCCGGATGCTTGGGAATTGACCTTTGGGTCAAGATGTGCAGAATAGGGAAATGGAGGAGTGGCCTATTGAGAAAGGGATTACAGGAGTGCGAATTGAAATGAGTACTCGGTTGACTGAGCTTGATATGTATTCCAGTTCGAGACAAAGGGAGTCGCAAATTCCCAATGGACATCCTCCAGATTAAATCGTAAGGAGACAAACATTCTTTGAATTTATCCCATAATATGGAATCACTGATATTTGGAATCTTCGCCCTGCAAACCGGCGGCGTGGCACATATGTACCAGTGTTACATTATGCACTGCGTGTGCTTTCGAAGATTCTTTTCGTGCAAGAGAATGATTTTCTTCATGCTGTGTAGCCAGCCCATTTTCACGGCGAGCCCGGCCAGATCCATAATTGGAAATAATCACGTTACCTTCGCGTAGGAAATCATTTGCATTTCACAATGTTGTGCTGAGCCGTAGTTATGCGTCACCACTGTCTAAGACAGATCGGGGCATAATTGTTCGAATGTGAACATAATATAATGTTTCTGGACCCTGCAGACGGAAGTTTTTCGCTCACCCCGAAGATCAAGGGTTCTTTAAGGCTTAGTGGACAACAAACACAGTGGCTGTGCAACGTGCATTGACTCTCTCCCATAAAAAAAAAGACACTTGAAAGCTAGACCAGCATTGATCTTTTCTAGATTGATTAATGATCTCCAACACGCGAGTGAGAGACTGGCATTGTTGCGGGGAAAGTGAAGCTGACATTCTCTGATTTGTTCATTTACTATCTGTTGCTATCTCCTGCCAGTGAAATTCTGTCGGGTCAGCTTTTCATGGATGTCGTGTTTGATGCCCACGTTGTTTTTTCAGTTTGCACCAGGTGCCTGCAGTAGTATGAAAGAGTCCCTGCTTGTAAAATTTTGCGTATGGAGTAGAATGTCTCTTGTCAAAGTTTGCTGAGCCGCATTCAACGACAGATAATAGCGAAGGAGGAGTCACTCATTCTCTCTTCTGCCTAGTAATGATATTGGGTTACGAACCGTAGCTTGGCACATTCAACCATCATGGTCCGGCTTAGCAATCCCCTAATGCCTCTTCCCCGAGGGTTTGCGGACTTAAGCCGACGACATGTCACATATCCCATGTGGATTTTCGAAGCAACCCAGCCAACTCCACTCGGTTATCGTGAGTGCCGTACCACATCTTGATCGGCCGTTCCCCGATATGGCATCATGAAAAGATTAGCTTCAAGGCCATATGAGTCAGCTGGGTTGAGCAAAGCTGACGTGGTGCATGACTCCTTGGTGAGGGTTGGGTTACTCAAGATGAGTCCTCTTTTGACTAGCATTGAGTAAAGGTACTAGGATAGCATTGACATATTGAAAAATTGTGACAGATGTACTCTGTTTGCGGGGAAAATTCGAGTGACAAGTTGCATTCTTTGGTAGTCGGAATTGCGGCGGGAAGGAGTCACAAGATGAGCCTCTCGAATAAGGTGAATAAATGTATTGTGACTAGCTTGGAAGACTATTTATTGCGAGCCATTACATAGACCTAGTTTCGGTCGGTGGATAGATAACTTTTCACATGGGTCATAATCAAATGACCAATCTATAGGTCCCTCGTAGCTATCAAGGAAGGACAGATTGTAAAATGTTTTATCAATAGAATCAAAAAGAGAAAATTAGGTCTTCCATGGGCCCCTCAGCCACTATTTTCATTAGCAAGTGCTTGAGAAAGAGACTGCTGTACAGTTAGGCAGCGACTTCTTCGTTGAGAGAGTTCATTCATCGTATTCTTTGACACGCTGATGATTGGATATTGGCAGTGGTAAAAGAAATGGACAAGCTGTCATTCATCGGAATTTGCATGAGATTTTATCGAGAATCGTAAAATGCCATTCCGCATAGCAAGGGAAACTAAACAAGGGTCAACATGTCGTGGTCATGGCATGGAAGAGGTGATCCCAAAGGAGTAACGGGATCCCCACTTAGAAAATGTAACCTTGAAATGTACAAGGTAAACCCGTGGAGATGGGAGTGCCGGTATCACTAGTGTCATCAATGGGTACCAACCTTTCTTCGGGGTCACATCGTGTAACATCAGTACGAGTACGGATCTCGTAACACGCTGGTCGGGACTCTCCAAGAATCAAGAATGGAGGAAAATAGTGGGTCTGAATGTGGCTGATTAATGGGACTTTCGTTTATCTGTCTTGGAGCATGCAAAATGGAATAAGAGGATCTGGATAGGATTAACGGTATTCCCGACGAAGATTGACAAACGTTTTGCCAATCTCGATAGTCAGCACCTTATTTGACGAATGGGATCTTTAGTCCGTAAGTGAGTTGACGCTTACAAGGAATGGGCTCGTAAATGCGAAGGAATAATTCCCAAAATTGATAAATCTAGATCAACAGAGTAGGTACCTAGGTAGGTAATGATACACTCCTCCTGTGGCTGTGCTTTGGAGAAATGGAATATCCGAGAACAGTGTAGGCAATTCTCTTGTTGTAAGCGGTTCTTTGTTTTGGAATATTATGCATTTGTAACCTTACCTATGGAGTGCTTGTTGAGATTCGAACAAGCTTACAAATCCAATTTAGTGTTATACAAGCGTTTTCCGTCACACCAAGGACGCAATGGCTGTGAAGTGTGGACAAGATTCCGACCTCCAGCTACCTAGGTAGGTAACCTTGGAATGGAGAAAATTTGAGTGGGCAGTGTGGCTCGTACAATCTTCTGTGGCTTGTTACGAAGCATCATGATGAGAAGCCTGCTTCCGTTGAAAGCCGAGCTAAGCATGATGCGCTAGGACTAGGTATCCCGCCGGAAATCCAGGGTCTTTTAGTGTGAAGTCAGTTACTCATCTAGTTAGTAAGTTGGAAAGCGAATGAATAAATATTGATAAATATTAATAAATAATATCAACCGCCAATGCGCGTCGCTACCTAGTAGGTATAGTGTCCCTTGAAATATCGCAGAATCCATACCCAAGTAGGCATGTATATTTACTAGACACAACTTGCAACTTGCACATGATCATTTTCTCTTTTGGCGGTTAAGACTTTGGAATGAAGATTATTGGGTGTCAAAAGATGTCACTATTGTGTTTTGGGAATCTGTGAACTTTTCCTGCTAAAGATCCTTGCTCATTGTGCGTCATTATGGCTGCATGGACCCTTACATGTCGAGTGGGAAAAAGAAAAAAAGAGGAAAAGGGCATTTTGCACATCTTCCACATCTTCCACATCTTCCACATCTTCCACATCTTCTTGCCAAACCCTTGGTCGGTCGCGGTTGTAACCCTACCCAGGACAGGACCCTACTTCCCAAAGAAAAATCTTTTGACTGTGCATGGTGTGCTGATGCTTAATTTGTCAATCCTTGCGCAAGGCCTTCCTGACCGATGGAAATCGTCACTCCATACATGAAATTTCAAATGTTTGGCCGGAAAGATATCCTTCTGTCCTATATAGCTATCCCCTTTAACCGATATCCATATTATACACACTCGTAGATGTATCATCCATATCATACACACACACATATATATCCCTACATATCATACACACTATCATTATCATCAACTGGTAGATCTTCCCTCTTCCTGATCTTGGTTACTTTTTAGTCTCTCAATAGAATTCACTCATCATATCATATCAGTCATCCATCTCCAGTTAATCCTGAATACTTTATCTATAAGTCTGGTGTCCGGTCTCACTAGTGTCATTCATCACCTTTTTCCCATTCCATCTCCAAAACACACCACTATACAAAAACCAGACCACTTCCCCCCTCCGAGATCATAAATACGGTATCAAATACCCGTCAACGAGAGAAAGACAAGAAAGAAAAAGAAAGAAGAACTGAGATTCAAAATTCCATCTGATCTGCTGACCTGATGATCTGATTATACATCAATTCAAATTCGATTATTCCATATCATTCCAAAAGATACTACGACCTGGTATCTAACTATCGAGGGACAAAAAAAGGTACCTACCTCCTCATTCTTCCCTTTCTCCATATTGATGAAGACTTTCCCGAGTACGAGTCACAGCAGACCGAGGTCGAAATGTTTTCCATATATAAACATTCGCCACCTTAATAAAAGTCTAACCTCCTTACTAAAACCCTTTCACAGATCCTCAAAGCTATATCACTATGTTAGCTCATAACTCGGCATCGAGACGTCAGTTACCACATCATCCACAACAACCACCTTATAATCAGCACGGTTCCATATTTAATCCTTCTCTACCACACCAACTACCACAACCATCTCAACAACCTCAAACTCCACTACAACCACAGCCACAACCACAATCACATTCTCAATCTTTGACGTCTTCAACACTCACACCACACTCAGCTTTTACCACAAATAATCTTTCCAACAACAGCACCTTTGATTTTGAAGGCGATCAAATTCTATTCGATATCCCGCAACCATTATCGTTCACCTCGAATCGATTTCAACAACAAACTCCATTACGAACTGCCGAATATTCCTCGGATAGAATCTTTCAATTGCCGTCTCATATGCAACAGTCTGGTCAATCGAATAGTTTGATGTCGAACGGACAATTGACACCTACCTCGACTTCCAGACAAAATCACCATCGAGAGTCTTCACTGTCGTCGTTCGGATCTCCAGCCGATCCAGCTTCACCTTACGCACCATCCACTTTGAATCCTCAAGTAGCTGGCGAATCATATCATGATTTTCACGACTTTCATCCAACAGCATCGAAAACCTTGACACCAGCACATACACCATTACAAGAGAATTTCTTCTCGTCTCAGTACACACACCCAAACCAATACCAAAATCAGAACAACCTTCCCTTCACAATGCTTAACGACGGCTTACCAAGATTGACGGGCAACGAGCTGATGTCGGCTCCAGAGATTTATCACAGTCAAGGGTCGAGTAGGCCATCGCTAACTACAGGGGCGAGTAATGACTCACCTTCGACGCCACCAGCCTATGAGGATGAAAGACAACAGTTCGGTATGACTTCTAGTGTGGATTCCTGGTTGAACGAATACTTACTTTCATCCGATTTCAAAGCTGCTCACAGAACTTCTCCACATCAAATGCCAAAACTCGATCGCACAATGACCGATGCTTATAATGATGAGCTATTCAACCCCAACATATCCATGATTTCCGCTCCTTCCACCACTCCTGCCTCGACTCAAACAACCTCGAATCTGAGTGATGACATATTCACGAAAACGTTACAAAAAGCACACGATGGACACATGAATACTCAACTAGAAGTCTCGGTCTTGTCTCCTCGCGAACGTTCACCTTTTCAACCAGGCTCACCATTGGCTCCTACTTCGGGAGGGTATAATGTGGGATTTAGCACTGCAAAGCTCATGCGTGAACAACAAAAGGCCAAGGAGGACGCGTTAGCTATGCAAGTCCAATACGAGAGGAGTAATCCAGGACAAGTTACTCCAAACACGATTTCGCCAAAGGATGTCAACTTGGTGTATAACGAAACCGAGGAGGATGCTAACAACCCTTTGTTCCCACCGCCACGACCTGCACAATCAAAAGCGGGTTATCGTCAGCAGCCATCGATTGATCCCGAGCCGTCCGAGTCGGAAGACCTGTCATTATCACAACAAAGCTACGCTAGTATGGCTACAACTCGACGAGAAAGTTCATCGGCAATGTCTACAACCTCGCAAAACACCCCAACGCAGTCTCAGTTCAAATCGAGAAGTCCTATAATTACACGAGACAATCTTCGACAAATACCACAGCATTATCCATTCGTTCCATCCACGCAAAGACAAGCAAGTAATATCTCAAACATGTCAAATATGTCAAACATTTCCAATGACTTCACACCAACCTTGGGGTCAATGGAGTCTAGCAGCAGTGATTATTCACCCGATCAAGAAATTCAAAGACCGAGCGATACATCAGCAGGTAGTGGAACATACACATGCACTTATCATGGATGTACATTAAGGTTCGAGACACCTCCCCAACTTCAAAAACACAAGAGGGACATGCATCGGAACTCGACATCCTTGATCAACAACATGGGTGGGGAAACTCGGGGTGCCATGACATCAATGGCGCAAAAGTTAAACAGTCAAAGTGGGCCTCACAAATGCGAACGTATCAACCCATCAACAAATAAACCCTGTAACACCATCTTCTCTCGTCCATATGATCTTACACGACATGAAGACACGATTCACAATGCAGGAAAGCAAAAGTTACGATGCAAATATTGTACCGAAGAGAAGACATTTAGTCGAAATGATGCTCTTACTCGGCATTTGAGAGTTGTACATCCCGAAATTCCGGCGACTATTACGAAAGGAAAAAGAAGAGGACTGGGACTTCATTCAGACTAAGAGCGTTTCTCCTTTGAAATACTCTTCTCCTTCCCGTTTGGGCAATTGATCACCATCAGGATCCAAATTCCATGGTAAATGGGATGTGGTGGAATGAAACGAAATGAGATAAATGGAACCAATTAATCAGCATTCTATTATCGATTACGAATAATGACATGATTGGTCCTTCAAGACTCGAGATGATTCATTCTCAGGAAGTTTGTGTGAAGGAAGACAAGATTCGATCGCACCACCTCAGCCACATCCACCTCCATCACTCCACTTTATTGGGTTTTATGCTCATACCATCTCCACTTTTAATCGTCGGCTGTTGACATCTCCTTCCTACCGACCATCCATCATCGCTACCTACCTAGTCCCCTAGTACATGACCAATATCCTCATCATCATTATTATCATCATGATCTACACGATTGGCATGAATTGATTGGACGGTTCGCATTTGGGTTGGACTCTACGCATTTTCATCGTGGGAGATGGAAATGAAGAGGGAAATTGAATTTTCTGGAGTGTCTGTGATTGGATGATGGGATGATTGATTATTATCTTTTCTTCAAACTCAAACTCAAACTCCTCGACTCCATTTACTCGAACAGTTCAACAGTCCAACCGTCCAAGACTCCAAGGCTCTATCTTATCGACCTTATCCGCTTTCCTTTTTGGCATCTAGATTCCAAGCCCTTGTTTTTCTTGACTTCGGAATTCAAGGGAACTTAGCCCGAATTAATCCATGGTTTTTCAGGAAATCCATGATTTCATGATTCATGGATTTTTGGATGGGATTCAAAATAGACATTTGATGACGAAATCATTTATGCACTATTTGATGCACGAAGGGTCTTTTTTTCTTCTTTTTGGTCTCCGCATATTTGTGGATACCGGGTACCATCCATTCATCATCCATCGGTCTTGGATTGGATTTATTTGTTTATTTAAAATGGTTCGATTCCGGAAGCTCGGACTTTTATCGACAAGCAGACTAGAAGAGTCCGTCAACTCAATTGAGCAATGGGGGGAGGATCTGTGGTGGACCGTGGACCGTGGACCGTGGTACACTTTCGGTTCCATGACATCATCATTGATACCCACGCAAGACTCATGACGATTTACACTTTGACACGTTCATACCTTCACACCCTCAACTTTTCACACATTTGCAAGCAGAAGATTGTTTGTAAGTGGTCATGTGATACAAACAAACGCAATGTATTATGCCCTTATGATTTCACAAAAACATGTTATGAGGGGTCAGGATCTCTGGGTTTGGATTTTTTTTGTTTATTGTTTATTGTTTACTGTTTACTGTTTTTATTGTTTAAAAATTCGCATCTTGAAGCGCACTGCGAAAAGGCACGGAATGGGGTGGAATAAATTATACTTGATTGACTTTTAGCGGGAATTGGGCTCAAGGGACATTGGGCATAGCATTTGGGGATACATTAGTCAATTGGACTAAATTTATTTTACTTTGTCAATACTCGAGCAGTCAAATTATTTCATGTTTTTTATTTACTCATCTCCTTCTCTTTTCTTTCCTTTGAGCTAAAAGGCCCAGATTGGATTTGTATATTATCATCATCCCCATACCCATTATATTATATTCTATTATCTTGTTACTTTCTCATCTCTTCCTTTGTTTTCCTTCTTCAAAAGACTGTATAATGAACTCGATGGATATCGAAGTAGAGAGGAGAAGAATTTATTATGAAAGACTATAATGTCATTCTCATGTTATGATATAGGAAGATATATTAAAAATAAAGAAAATTAGATGCGTATTATATTATAGTAAATCAGCTTTGTATCATCATTTATCTGTTGATTAGCATGAGATGTGAAATGTTTATAAATTCTAGTCTTAAAATACTTGTAAGAGTATCTTTGATACCTGAGTTCTAACCCATTCGAACAAAGTTATTGATTCTTAATCTTAAAGTATTGTATTGAATAATTGAATGAATGTAGATAACTCGATCGATATCATTTGATGAAGCGAGATGCAATGAATGAGATAATTAAGTCTGTGTAGGATTACTACTATCGTAATCCAATATCAAGAATATCAAGATAATAATAGATAAGTAACATAGCTAGATATAGAGATGATACTTCGAGATCAAGTAGAAGTTAGCGAGTAGATAATAGAGAGTGAGGAAGAAGAAGAAACGATAAGAAAGAAAGAAAGAGGATTGAGTTATCCATACAAGTACCTAGTAAAGTAAAGTAATAAATGAATGATACGAGAGTCACAAAAAAGACGCAACGAGAAAGACGAGATGATGAAACGAGATATATATATCAGGAGATTCAAATGGAGTGATGAGAAGCGACGAGATGGGCTTCGAGTGGTTGATTGATTAATATCAATCTGGATAATACCTCCGTTACTCCAATACCCTATCATCGCCCTCCAGCTATCAATATCTCTCTTTCAAATACGAATCTAGATCTAGAATGCTATGCTAATATATACTCATTGAATTACAATTCCAAGTTCATGAGATGAGTAGAAATTCAATCATTTGAAATGAGAAATCGAAGGGGGGCGATGTCATTTGACTACAAATGTATATACATTTAAGCAAAAATCAAAACATCAAATTACATTGAAGAAATCGATTTTGTGCTAAGTTCATTGCATTTAATAGTGACCCCTTTTACAGACCAGCTAGCAATATAGGGCCTGTAATTATTCAATCTCTGAAAGAATATTATCAACTACTTTCATCACTCACCATATGACCCTTGGTCAAAATTAGCCCGAGTCACCCAATCAACTCTCACCATGCATAAAAGCATCACACTCAGAAAGTTATATAGCATATGAAAGAAGAACAACTTTTCATTTCACATCAAATCAACAGCTACTTCATTTTTTCTTTCCATAAACCATATAAATCATACCATGCATTTATCTCTCATCTAATCATCGGTACCTAGACATGAATTACATTCATCCCTAATCTAAGCAACACTATCATCCATAACTGCTGCTCTAGCATCGGCATACAAAGGTCTAATTCCTGTCCATTTTTGGAACTACACGGTGAGTATTAGTAAGATCATCCATCCAAACTCACCTCTAACAAGCCAAGGAAAATGGGAATCATCAAGGTAGACTAACCTGGAACCAACCCTGTGCGCTCAAAACCTCCAATCCAGGAATCGCAACCCAACCAGCATCTTCTGCCATTCTCATAAGGGGAGTTTGAGAAGGCTTATAAGCCATCTCCAACAATGTCCTCTGATTTCCCTCATCCCTCTTCTCGTGTCTCAACAAAATGGCAAGAACCTCCCGCATATTGCTTTCAATTGGGCGATCAGCAGGTATAGTACTGATAGCAACCGAAGGAGGAATGGCGAGTTCAGTGGCCGAAGTAGTGCTTGGAAGCGGGATTATGTTGAAAGATGCAGGGAATGAAGAGATCAAAACTTCGAGTTTAGAAGGGGTGCGCGCGACCATGTAGATAGGAGAGTGGCCGAGAGAGTGTAGGGCGTAGATAGCAGCGCGAGCAGTACCTCCAGCGCCAATGACGAGGGCGGGAGAAGGTGAGTCAACGGGTGATGGAGTGTAAGAGGCAGATATGAGTGAGTGAGTCATTCCAAGATAATCCGTATTTTCACCAATGAGACGGGGTGGATTATCTGCACTGGGAATGATGGTGTTGACTGCACCGATGACCTTCACTGCATCAGTGACCGAGTCAAGAAGAGGTATGATGTCGAGTTTCAATGGAATTGTAACAGATGCACCCCCAAAATTTGGAGCACGGATGACATCTTCTACATCAGATGCTTTATCAGTTTCCAGTCTGGAATATTGATGGGGCAATCCTGTCTGCTTGAAAAGAGTGTTGTGTAGCGCAGGTGATCGCGATTGGGAGATAGGGGTACCAAAAAGATAGAATGATTTTGGCTCTATCTCTCCAAGAGTCGACAAAGTTGATCTGATCTCAGCAGCGGAGAGTTGACCAGGAGCTGCTTTGAATGGCAATGCTGGATGCGAAACCGGTGTCATGAACCCGTTTAAAACACGACTGAGTTTTCCGGCCACGCCCATGTTGATAGCGATCAAGGGTGTATCGTGAGCAACAGCCATCGTCTTCTTGAATTTAGCAAGAGCAAAGTTATCCTCGATACTCTTAGCAGATCCGACAAGCTTGATAATATCTCCATATTGAAGAGCTCTATTGTAATGCTGGAACCATCCACCATTTTTCCACGACAAAGTTCCCTCGGGGTCATGGTGTGAAGCTATAATTCTAGAGAATCCTTTAGCTTCAGTCACTTCCAGTAGAATCTCGTCAGGGAAAGCAATCTCCAAGTCGATATATTCGATACCCATCTTCACGGCTAGCTTATAGAGTTTCAGTGCCTCTTCATGTGCAGCATCCGGGAAGCGACCTCCCTGGCTAACTGTCCGCACGGTAAAAATCACGGGTAAATGAACCATTGATCTCAGGTGTGCAATCTGAACACTTAGGAAATCGATACCCGGAATTCCATCCGTGGAAGATGGATCCTCCAATAGATCAACACGCACTTCCACAGCATCGGAGCCTACCGCAACGCCGGGCAATATATCTGCTGCTGATGATATATCAGGCATTGTGAGGGAAACGAAGAATGAGTGTGGTTTGTTTCGCATCTCATCAAAGTGTAAACTTTTTCCTGAAATGTGATGTAGGAACCTAGAGAAGTCCTGTTCCGCAACGGACAGAGCACCAGTCCCGCTGCCCTTACTATGGTATTGAAAGTTACTGCATTCATTAAACCAGGGCTTGCGACGAATGTAGACCCCCATCATATCCTCAACATATGCTGGTCGAGTTTTGTCTATGCGAAGATAATCCATGACCTGCTCTGTGTCTCTGTGAACCAAAAGGACAATTCCACCAGACTTATGGAAATTGATCAAGAGCTCGCGTGCCTCAGGCATCTCGACGACTCCACCACCACAAGCAAACACATTCTTCTCTGACTGGTCTTTCAGACAATGCTTTAGAAGGTCTAATTCAGCAGCTCTGAAGAAATCCCAACCCTTCGATCTGACCATGTCAGGTATTGGCATTCCCGAGATACGTTCCAATTCTACATCAAGATCCTTGTAAGGTCGACCAAGAATCTTCGCAGCCCAGGCACCAGCGGTGGTTTTTCCAGCTCCGCGCATGCCAATAATGAAGATAGACTTGTCTGGAAGGGCTGGAATTCCACTCTTCTTGCTATGCGTAGCTTTAACTTCCTTACCAGCAAGTCCTACTTGGAATGACTGCGAAAGGATATCCCACCATCCTGGCCAGGTCTTGCCAACACATTCACGCTCTTCAATGAGAACCGGTTGGGTTGCAGCGACAGACAACACACTGAAACTCATTGCAACACGATGATCGTCATAAGAGTGAATGCCTTGGACTGGATGCTTCAACTCGTTTATAGTTAAACCATCGACCTCAATTCCATCTTCGAGCTCACGACATGTGACGCCGAACTTTGCAAGTTCATCTTTCATGGCTTTGATTCGATTGCATTCTTTAACACGTTGGTTAGCGATCCCCCTTATTCTAGTTGTACCCTTTGCCACTGCGCCTAGTACTGAAGCGGTCAAGAAAGCGTCTGTCATTGGCTCCATATCAACCTCCTCAATAGCTTGAAGTGACCCGATGGGAGGACCAGTCACAGTGGTAGAATAATCAGTCTGTACTACAGTACATCCCATTGGTTTCAAAACATCGATAGCAAATCGAGCATCGCCTTGAATCGATTTGGATCCAATATTTGGGATCGTGCAAGTTGTTCCAGAGATAGCAGCTACAGCAAGTGGGTAGGTCGCCGAGCTAGCATCACTCTCAACCACATACTCTTCTGGATTTTTGTAGACTCCTTGCGGAATATGATATGTGTGTTCTTCCGTCTGCGATCGGACGACGTGAATACCGAAAGCTGCCATCATAGCTGTTGTCATATCAATATAGAGCTGGGAAATTGGCTTCCCACCGACAAGACGTAGAGTCACCGGATTCTTGGCGTATGGAGCACACATAAGAAGAGAGGAGACATATTGGGATGAGACAGTAGCGGCTAGATTGATGTCTCCTCCAGCAAACCCACCGGAAGCAGCAACATTGACCGGAAGACTGTGTTCATTCTCAAGATATTCGATATCAACACCGTTGGTACGTAACGAGTCGACTAATGGGCCAATAGGCCTGACCTTCATACGTGCATTTCCTGTAAGAACAGTAGACTTTGTTGTGGCTGAGGGCTTGCATAACGAGAGAACGGTTGTGAGGAAACGAGATGCGGTGCCTGCATTTCCAATGTAGAGTTCTGTAGGACTGGCATGCAAATCACCACCTTTACCTTGCACACAAAGAATCTCACCTGCATCTTCCCATGCATATGTAGCACCACCAAGTTTACCAATTGATGTAAGCATGAATTCTACGTCATCCGAATGCAGGAGATTCTTGATGCGACAAGGGCCTGTGCCAAGAGCCGCAAGTACAAGTGCTCTGTTGGAAACACTCTTTGAGCCTGGTGGTGTCACCTCCACCTTCAAAGTCTCGGGCACGCCTGGGGTAACTTCTATCGAGTCAGATAAGACGACTCGGATTGCTCGGTCCTCCACAACACTGGCCTTAGGTTCATGTGTTTTACCAATGGCGGAAAGCAAAACAATCTTCTTCTTTTTTCCATCATTTTTCTTGTCAACACCCATTTTCTCTAACAAAACATCGACAGGGCATGGCTTGCCTGCCGTGAGCTTTTGGATGCGCTTGTCTGCAAGGGAAGTAGGGAGGCCATAACTTGCTATGCATTTGACAAGACGAGCAACTGCTCCTGGTTTCAAAACACCCAGATGTCGAGCCAATTCAGCCTCCTTTACCATTCCAATAGCTACGGCTTCTCCGTGAAGAACCTGCGGTGTCAAGATTGCTTCAAATGCGTGTCCAATTGAATGACCAAAGTTTAAAATATTTCGTAGTCCACCTTCTCTCTCATCTGCTGATACAACATCTGCCTTGGTCTTCGCTGAGCCTAGCACTATTCTCTTCAATATATCCTGGATAGGAGCTAATCTTGTAGAACGTTCGGTATTCTTGGCTCGAATTGTAGTCATAATAAGATTTGCATTATCCTCAAGGGCAGAGAATTCAGCTTCGTTCCAGATTGCGGCAGTCTTGACCACTTCTGCCATGCCATTGATAAATTCGCGAACCGGTAGGGTTTCTAAGAATCGCAAATCTATGTAGATTCTCTTTGGTTGCCAAAAGGCGCCAACCAGATTCTTTCCCAATGGCGTATCGATTGCGGTCTTTCCACCAATCGAGGAGTCAACCATGGCTAGCAATGTTGTTGGGACTTGTACGAATCGTACACCGCGCATGAAAGTTGCTGCAACATAACCAATCATGTCACCAATGACTCCTCCCCCCAAAGCGATTATAACCGTATCCCTTGTACATTGGTGCGACAACATCCAATCCTCAATCTCGGCCTTTGTTTCTCTGCTCTTAGAATTCTCTCCTGGGGGGATTTCGTAGGTAAGAAGTCGAGGCGTTGAGCTCGATTTGGCAGCGAGTGCCTCGAAGGATTGCTGGAAAGCGGGGACATAGAGGGGTGAGAGATTGGTATCTGTGATGAGAACATAGGTAGATGAGGGGAGGTCTGAGAGCAAATCTGCTGCAACGAAATTGCGCCAGATATCGAAATCAACAATGATATCTTCGTTTCCTAGAATGGCGATCCGCGTGGGATTTTGAGGCGTTGAAGATCCCATCTTGAGGTGACCTGACCCGACTTCAGACCTCGAAATGTTGTGGTAAAGGATCGTCTTCTCTGTCTTTTTCTCAATGACAGACGTGTGAGTTTATTGACGGGGAAAACTTATATTTGCCAATTGCCCATAAAGTCAGCAAGGCAAAGAGAAATTGACTTGAGATTACTTGGTACTTCAAGTAAGAGGGGAGGGGAAGTATCCAAAAATGAGGGACTCACAGTGACTCAATGGTTGACTCAATAGTTGACCCGGATCCGAAACTTTTTTTTGGCAGGGGTTTTCAATTAAAGAGCCGAGATCGCGCTCGATGCAGGTCCCGAGTGTGAATGGGTTATTTGTGTAAAGGTAAAATGCGACGTCGATAGAGAGACTTTATGTATCGTCGTCTTTTCTAACTACTCACGATAAATACCGTCGGTGAATAGAAATCAAACAAAGACATATATATAATCTATTTGACCTGGTACCCTCTTTTGACTTGTTGTCAATTCTGCTCTGTGCGTGCCTCTGCATCTTCACCATAAATCATTACTAAGCACACAATCAGCAAGCACCAGGCTGGGTAGTATACTCCCGTCAGCAACATATCTTCAGACCACAACTCCGTAGCCTAACCTTTACCTGACATCTGTCTTACCTTTTGACATCTCCGAGGAAAATGTTTCTGAAATCCTTCGCTATGTAGAAATCGTTTGGAGATGAACTAATTGATCTTCTCCGGTTCATCAACTTTCTCCGGTTCATGATGGGACCTCCTAGTTTTTCTTGGCTGTCATCGATCCCAGACATGCCGGTGAGCTCAATTGTCAGACTTCCACTAGATGTCGAAAAATAGGAAAGCTAGGTTCACTGGACATTCTTAGGTGAGAAATACTAGAATGTCAACAAGAAATCACCCAAGATCCAATTGTCTTATGGTTGTATTATCTTCCATTCTTAGTCTTGGTTCCTTTCGTCTTCTTGACAAGATATCTCACACCTAAAGTTCTTCAATCTTTGTATCTTAGACTCGTTCGATATATCAAGCTCTTGTTACAATTGCTGATGGGATTTACAGCAATTTTAGGCCTGGCTCCTACTCTAGGACTTGTGAGATGCCGAACATTATAATTTATATCCAACGGGTAAGTTGCCTGTATCTCGACCTCTTTTCACTCCTGCTGTATGACAGCAAAATACTCTCCTGTTGCGTGCGCCTTCCGGGGTTCTTGAAGCGCTCTTGTGACGAGAGAGGCTCTACGCACATTCTTACTTTAGCTTTTAGATAAGCCTCGCAAGTTCTCTATATTCTATCCACGAGATTTAAAATGATCGGAGTCTTATGAGCATAATTACGTTCACCTTGAGATGTCTAAACACTTATCCCGCCCTGCAAGTGATCTCTCGACAAAGATCATGGCTGTAGAGGCTACCTTCGGGCTTCAATACCATAGCAATACTGTCCATTTGATCTATACACCATAATCGCTTCCCAAGGTGAGTAACAGAATAAGCATCGGACTCCGTCAACTTGGCTCTAAGCTCTATTCTTAATTACAAATCGCAGCATTCACTTGGAATTACATTTGCGCAGAGTTGTTACATTCACGAAATAGGAGTATATTTTACAAGCAATTTGCAAGAGAGTAAACGGATGAGAACCCTTACTTTCCCGTGCAACTGCCTGTACAGTCTTTCATTTCTTTGGTAATGGCCTCTTATCCTTGCATCTTTACTGATCCAGCGGGGTATATGAAGCTATTAAGAGGGACTTTCACTGTAGAGGGGGATTTGTCATCTCCGGTAGTAACAAGTCGGCAGCGGCACTTCTACAGAGGAAAAGAATACATTTATTGATATATTGAGTAGCATGATTCTCAGAAGCAACTCAATCATAAATTTATATACTTACATTGAACCTGTATGAATTTCCACCGGCGAGCACTTTCCTCGTTCCAGCCATCTCAAATACACCACTTGTGTTATTCGGTGCATTTATAATGACGCCCACAACTCCTTCATCCAATGTCCACTTCGCGCTCAAGCTTCCATTAAACGCAGTCACCACCCTGGCGCTGGCAGTCTTGAGCCCCATGGCCAAGCCAACATCCGGATTGATAAGCCAGTTTCTATAGCCATACCCAGATGGACCATCAGCACGTCTCAATCCAGCAGCCCATTCGGTAAGTAAATACGTAGGTGCTCCACCCCATGGATGTGCAAGACTTGTGAACAAACCAAGTCCCGGGTTACCTTCGAGATTTACATACTCCCAGCTTGCACCTGTGGATGTCTTTGGATTTGACAACATTGGGGACCAGAGGCTTTCGAGTAAGCTCAGAGCTTTGCTACTTTCATTGTGTGAGATAATCGCTGCAAGCAAAAATCCATTTATATTAGGCGAAATATTTGTGCTGAGATCCGAACTATTGACTTGTGTCGAATCTTTATATCCCGGCCCAAGCTTCAGGGCGTCGAGAGCTTGTAAGGATTGAAGTGCTTGGGTCGTATTTGCTGTGCCTGATGTGATACAGAATCCAATTGCCGCAATAGAATAATCATCAGGCGAAGCGGCAGAAAGGGAATAAGTGCCGATGGTTGGATTCCACAACTGCTTGTTAACCGCAGTGGATATTTTCGTTGCCGCGGTTGAATACTTAGTAGCCGACACCAAATCATTTAAAGCCGTAGCCACTTCCGCGAGATGACTCAACGCTTGCACGAGGGCACAGGAGATAGCAGAGCCTTGGCTCGGACCAATGAACGAAGAGAGAAAGACAGGCAGGCCATTGTCGGGACTGAGTTGTGCGATCAACCAATCTGCCAGAAGTTGCCAGTTTGACCATGTTTGATGTGCAAACTCAAGGTCATTGCTTGACGAAATATAATTGTAGTAGGACATCAATCCAAGAATCTGGTAATCAACTAGACCAACACCATAAATTTCAACACCAGCGGATGAACCACTACCGAAGGCAAATGTCTGCTTGGCGTCAGTTGCATTGTAACCAATCGGCGGAGCAAATGGTAAAAGTCCATCTTCTATTTGCCAGTCTGGAAAGTTATTCAAAGTCCCCTTTAAATGGTCATTTCGAGAAGTAGTGACCGGGATTATACGACTTGTGTGATAAAAGTCGCCTAACCATGCTAGGCGATCTCGTTTCGCGCCATCTAGACACGTTGTTTGAAGATTAGAATGAACGCCGTACTCTGTCAGTACCAGGTCTGTATCAGTCATCATCGTGTTATTATACAAAAGCGACTGATTGAATGTGTCCCGAACGATCACATTTTTGATGTAGCCAACCTGATCTTGCCAGCCACCAAATCCAAAAGTGCCAGCCGTCTGTATTGGTGTTTCACCAACATAATAAGATGACAAGGAAGTATTGAAAATTTTTGCGTCATTTATATATACCGCAAGGTTGTCTGCAGTATCGAGGATGGTCCGCACCGTATACCAGGTGTTCTCTTTCAAAAGAGGTGTATTGAATACATCTAGGCGGTAAGAAGGAACTGTCGTGGCATTGACTAAAGAGTAACCATAGGAGAGAATCAAGGAATTTGGTGGAGTGAGTGTGGTGTTCGTATTCACAAAAGTTGTATTTTTAGGTAGCTCCCCAATCAGGTTTAGTTGGAGGCCTAAGGGTATAGCAAGCGGAACCCCAATTGCCCAGCCTATACCGCCTCTTTTGATCAGAGTATTGAACTCCAACGTGTAATTCTGAAATGATGCGCCTTTAAATGTAAGGCCAGGCCTCATACCCCTTACAAGAGCACCATTCGCATCAAACTCCCACATGGAACCCTGGGTTCCGCGATCGATGCAGGCTACTGATGATGCCCTAGCTCCAAGGGACCAGATATCGTTAAGCATGACATTGTCGGACTCAAACCCACCGGGTAGTGTACTGACATCAATATCCGGTACTGATGCAGTAAATCCAATAGTTGAAAACGTTACACTTCCCGATGTCAAGAGGCGGATTGATTGCCATCTTTGTCCTCCTTGAAGTAGAAATGCTTGGAAAGGTCCAGTCTCGGTGAGTTCAAAGGTTTCAACACGATACGTATTCGAAAGACCAATTGCAAAGGGGAAAGGTCCGTCAGAGAAGTTAGTATTGAGACCATTGAATTCTTCCGAGTATTTGACCTCAATTTGAACTTTCCCACTGATGAATTCTGCATCATAGTATGGATAACCTGCGACTTCATGGCCGTAATCTAGCGTGGCCACTGGTGTCGATGGAGTAAGCTCAAATTTGACCCCACTCGATAGGGGTAAAGTTGGTTCAGTTGCCAGCCCTATCCTAAGTGGTTTAGTCACAGCAGTAGACGAACTATTCATGTGTAAGGTTAGCAAATTTCACTTTTTTTATTTAATTGTTAACATGCCTGTGAAGATCTCGGGAATGGAAGGAAAGTCTTGATCCTGTGGCAAGTGCTGCAATCTGAGTTGTCATCAACAAACATGTTGTCAAGTAATGAGCGATGCTCAAATTCATGATGACACTATCAACCATAAAATCTGCAAGTCAGAATCACTCAATCTCCTGCTCCAACACGGAATGAGCGCGGTCACGTGCTTCTGGTGAGACGAAGATGATATGCTTGAGCTTGAAATCATCTTGATATTGGAGACATTCAAGAAAGTTCTTATACCGATACCAAAACATGTCTGTGGTGAGATGGGTGGTTGGGGTTTCTTCTCTGCCGATTATGTGATGTAAGGTTAGCTAAGTGAAATCTAACCACCGGTATGGGGATACGATACGTGAAAGTGGGTGTGGATGACTAGCAATTACAGAAGGTTTTTTTTTCGGCCTCGGATGAATATATCGCGAGTCTATTTGTTCCCCGTGAACGACGGCATTCGAGAGAAAATGCGGAGTATTGTGGGGTATTATGGGGTCTTCATACGCGTATCGTACTCCTGGTAAATTATACGAACGCTCACAATCGACAGCAAAAGCCAAACACTTGGCTGTACTCCACCCGTCCACTACTCAAGTACAAGATCTACGCAATTGTTTGCCGCTCCAGCTTCCGAACTTATATCTTCAATGTAATGCCCTGTCCAGACCAAGTTTAATAGCGGAACAATAAATTCCTCAAGCTTTCAGAGAGGGGATGGATGTCATTATAGAGACAAGTCTACTTTCTCTTCCCTGCTCAGTATAGCAACGTGTATTCCCCGGGCGTGGTTGGTAATAAGAAGTCAAAAGTCAATAGTTGATACTCGAAAGCGTTGCCTGTCTTTGAGTTGACAGGTATTATTATATCAGGGAGGTCTTTGGCTGAGTTTGAAGAGTATAATGTCTATCTGACTGTGACATCAAATTCTTTTGAAAAGTGTTCATACTCACAGAAGAGTTTCCAATAGCCCGAACCGCAGTCTGGCAACCAGAAGCTTTCGGTCTCTAGATCTGATTGAACCCTCCACAAGTATAGAATGGTGGGGATTGTATGTATTTCAAATGTTATACTTTTATCAAATTGTGAAAATTGAGTTTTGATATGGTAGTCCAAATTACTACGCTGCCCGTTTAACCTCGCCTGTTATTATAATTATTGTAAAAAATTGATGAATTTATGATGGAATTATTGCCCAAGTGGCACGTAATAGCACACATAAAATTCCTGTTTGATTCAATAGAGCAACACCTTGCCATACCTAACATAAAAAGTGTGACTTGGAGCTGGGTTAGAACAAATGTGACCCAGGGCTAGAAAAGGGTCTTTAAATCCTTCAGTCTTATTTTCCCGGAGAACAAAAAAGTGGAGGTGAATCAAAATCAAAATTAGATAGCGGCGGCGCAGCCATTGCTCTAAAGTCAGCTATGGTAAGGTAAGAGTTGGGGTCATCGCTCACTACACACTAAGCGATTTCGTAACAAAATCCCTGTAAAAATAATGTTTTGCTATAGAAAACTAAATATTGAATAAACTTTCTAATTATAATATTATAAATCTGAAAACTTCAATAAATATTATTTGAAATATTAAA
>PQXL01000128.1:0-82481 GCA_004916875.1 Botrytis galanthina
TAAAAATAAAAAAGATGATATATATTAAAAAGGAGTATTGTTTTAATCAAAATAATATAATATATATACCTTTTTAATAAATATTCAATCTAATATTAGCATATTATATAATTAAATCACATAATCATCACTTATAAAGTTTATAAAAGCAATTATTAATCTAAAAACAACCATTTAACTGAAAACGGCTATAAATCCGAAAATGGATATAAAATAAAAAATATAAAAAAGAACTTTATTTTGAAAAAATGAATGGATTAGAAGAAGATTTATAAAAGATTTATAAAAGTGGAAATATTGAATTAAAAGAAAAAAGTATAAAAAGAGATCTTTTTTTTTAAATATAAAATAAAAGAGATTATTATTCAATATAGATTCTTTAATATCATATATAACACTGCTTATATAATCCATTTTAGTCGTTAACCAGAGCCAGCTTCCATACTATACTACTGCCCTATGACCTACGATAATAACTAAGAGAAGATTTCTTCACACAAATATAATCCCTGGGATTATAGAATATGGTCCCTGGGACCGTAGCTGAGAACCATACTTTACGGTTTTCTTGGTTTCATAGGGCAACAACAACAAGAATTTAACAGCTCCTAACAACTCCTGACAACCAACAACTCTCAATTCTCATCATCACCCCCTCCTTTTTCCAGCCCTTTCCTCATCTCCCATTAACTCTTATCACAATATATAAAATAAAAAACACAATAC
Organism: Botrytis galanthina; assembly: GCA_004916875.1. NCBI lineage: Eukaryota > Fungi > Ascomycota > Leotiomycetes > Helotiales > Sclerotiniaceae > Botrytis > Botrytis galanthina. The sequence continues at coordinate 727 of PQXL01000128.1, forward strand.
ATAAAACACAAAACACAAAACCATCATCACCATCATCATCATCATCATCAAAAATATCATAAATCTATATTTCCAAGACTACCAAGTAACAATATCAATATTTCCACTCCTCCTCTCCTCCCAAAAGACTCCTCATTTTAAAACCCTCTCATCTTCCATTCCCTTCCTGTCAAATCATATCCACTCCACCCCTGAATCCTCTCCAAATCACAAATTTCGATTCCTCTTTTCCTCTCCCCCCTTCTTCTCCCTCTCCTCTCCAAACCCACCAAACCCTAAGAAATAAAACAAAGCGCTCCCAACATCAAATAAAATACAAACAGAGGAAAAACCGCCAAGCCCACTCTATTCTTCACCACTCCACTTCCTCCCAAGATACTAATTCCCGCCGCCATACTCCACGCCACCAGGACAATGTAAATGGGGATTCTTGGGATGGGATGAAGACCTAGTGCTGAGAGGAGTGCGGCGATGACGAGAGGGAAGAGAGTATAACCTATGATGCAGACAGATTGAGCGAAAGAACTTGACGAGAGGATTAGCTGGTATTCAAATATAAGGCGTGAGAAGAGGGAAAAGGGGTGTAAGAGTAAAAGAACACTACACATAAAAAAATACTCACATATTCCCACCCAACAATTTAATCTGCACCGTTACCACCGCCTCCCCCAACCAAACCATAGCAAAAACCCCACTAAAAACATTACTCATTTGATCTCCCCTCGCCCTAAAACTCAACAACAATGACAAGCCCAAACAAAAAACCAACGGGCCCCATAAATCCCAATCTCTCAACCCCTCACTCATCGCATTCCCTTGAGTCAATCCCTCTACATCCGTTACTCTCCCAATCATCCCCCTCAATTCTTCTCTGGCTCCTTGAATGCCATTCTCTCGAAACTGCGAATATGCGCCTCGCAAACCATGAGAATCAATCATCGAGCCCCCAAAAAGATATTTAGGATACAGCACTTCCCGCATTTTGGACCAGATGGCTGTGAGGTCGCGCGAGAGGGTATCCCAAACCGATTCGTCGAGGGTGTTTGTGGGAGCTCGACGATCTTCGCCTGGGATACGGGAGGTGAGATAGTTTTGGGAGGATTGCGTGGAAGATTGCGTTTGTTGAATGTTTCCGGTGAGGGGAGTGCGGGAGGTAGTGGCATTGAGGGGATCATCGAGATCATCGAGGGTTGCTGGGTGGATTGATTAGCATATGTAGATGGATGGAGAGAATGAAAGCGGGGAATCAATGCAGGAGTATGGACGGAGGGGAGAAATCATAGAGGTATCAATGTGTTTAACCCTCACTCTCCAGATGTAGTATGCCATAATCGCAGGCTTGTAACCTTTGCACCTTCCCTCATCCGATCACAAAGAGAATCCGCAGAGAAAGATAAATCGAAATAAACATACCATCATCAGGATCAATCAAATCATCCTCTACGCGAGGTTGATCATAATGCTGGTAAGGATTTGAAGACGAAGCCATGATTCCTACTTGGTAATTCCGTCGTGTCGAAGGTATACTGGCGCTGACAATGCGATGATATGGTAGAGGCACTTGTACATGCAATTGCGACTCAAAGTACTGGGTAACACTTCGAACCCAAGTTCTATGCGAACCAACTGTCCTTTCGTGACCTTTAAGAAGTCGTAACCGTGAACAAACCGACTGAAACTAGGTAGCGTAAAAGAACCAGAATTTCTAAATGTGGATGAACGAGTGTAGATTATTCGCAGATGCTTCGTTACGGACGATAAGGTATCTAGGTTCATGAAGCTATCCAAAATTCCACGGTTTCCTTAAGCTAAACATGAGCTGCGTATTCTAGACATGAGGCTAAACTATTTATGGTTAGACCTCCCGTTTGACATATACCAGGTCCAAGCTTCTCTATCCATTCCCCAGTCCCCGTCATTTTATTGATGTTTAGGATTTTTACTATAAATTTCTCAATATATTCATTCATGAATACTAGATAGAAATCTCCTTCTAGCATATAAAAGAGTGTATTGCTATTTGCTATTTTCCCATTAAGTTACATTGGTAGATAAACACCAATTGAATCATAAAAGAATCATAAACATCCCCTTGCAACATCTGTATCCCAAAAAGAACGTTTGACTACCTAGGTAACTCATCATCGCAACACTTCACCAAATTCTCACTTCAAGTCTTGAATTTATCCTTCCTCCTCTCCCACCTATAATCAGATCCCTTTTCAATTCAGCTCTCCATTATCCAGTCATTTGATACAAGTCTTACTGCTTTACGCAAGCTCGTCTGGTAGGTAAAGATACTAATGATGAGTACCATTACCATTACCATTGTGTCCATTTCCATAACCATTATTTCCCATTCCATTTCCATTTCCATTTCCAGGAGCGGAAGTACCAGAATGTCCATTATTCTGATGAGCATAACCAGTTGGACCAACCGGTTGATAATCATGTTGAACATAACCATCTGGTCTCATTTCCCCCAACTTTCTTCTCTTCTCTCTTCTCTCATTTCTCTCCTCTCTAAAAACATGACCAAGTGAATGACCCGTTTCCTTTCTCTTTCCAAGTCTTCGAGCCCAATCTACTTCTGCTTGATTAACAGGCGGTTCCATTTCATTTGGTCCATGAGGATTCCAAACTGGTAATGCTGGAGGTTGAGACTTGGGACCAGGGGCTCCACGTCCATACGCTCCAATATTTCCATTGATGCCACAAAGTGCCCAAGAAAATACAGCCACCTCTCGAATACTCTTGATGGATTCTTCTTTAGATGCACCGGGTTGAAGAGCCGTGGCTTCGGGACCGTGAACAAAGCGATCATTTGGATCCGGTCGAACAACATGTGGCGCAATTGGATTGACACCCCATGGAGCAATAGCTTGATAATCAACACGAGAAGTAGCAGGAGCTTTGCGTAGAATAACCACCAAACCATCCGAAGTACAAGAAATGACAGCTTCCAATTGAGTCCGTTGAAAGACAGGTAAAACTTGGCCAGTACTGGGATTAGCAGCAGATCTTTGACGATTGTTTCGTCGAATGTCTACTTCTCTGCCAGGTTGAGAAGTAGTTCGTGTGATCGCTGGAGAAGATGCCGAGTTGGAATTTCTACCAACTGCATCAACTTCATCTTCATCTTCACTTCCACTAATATCACTAGCATCATCAAGAGCTTGATTGAGTTCTTCGATCTCATGAGGATGACGTGGATCACGACACCAAAAGATGAGATGAGCGATAGAATCGTTTCCTTTGGCACTTTCGATAGCGGCAATGGATTCAGCCAAGCATTGTTGTTGAATGCATTCGTAAAAGCTTTTACCAACAATATATTCTTTGCTGATGCCAAGAACTTTTTCAATTGCTTCAGTGGAATACATAACTGTCAAACTTCGAGTGAAACGATTGAGGATCAAAGCAGCTCTTGGTTCGCGTGTAGAAGTCTCCGTAACGGGATCTCGAAATTTGAAGGAGAGATTTTCCAACATATGATATCTCAAATCCTTTGGAGGAGCAGTGAAACGTTTGACCAAACTCTTGGAAGTTTCCTTTCCTAAATCATTGTTACTAAATGTGAATTCATAGGGAGGAAGAAAAGATCATACTGATAGCCCCACGAATTCTATCCATGTAATTCTCATGCGAATCTGCGGTATATTGACTTGTACAAGCAACCAAGACATCATGAACAACCGTGAAGACACATTCACAAGTGATCCAGTCAGGTTTTCCATCCGCTTTCTTATTCTTGTGTGCGATTCTGGCATGATAAATAACAGCAGCTTTTTCCAAGTGAACACCTTGACTGGTAGCTTGACGAGCAAATGGTGTATTGTCGTTGTCGTTATCGAAATATTCGAACCAAGCTTTGCCTACAACTTCCTCAGGTTCCCACCCAAGAATTTCAGAGATCGACTCTGAAGCGAACAGAATGTTGGCTTGAGGAGTAAGGTCTAATCAAAAGTAAACGTTAGCCTAAATCACGAGGCATTCTTGAATCATTGGGAAAATAAATGACGCTCCGCTGGCCCTCCGGGGGCTACTGCCGTAGGGGCCGGCTAGTAGTGAAAATAAAATCTTCGAGCGTAGCGAGCAAAGGGGGTTTGGGGGCTTGCCCCCATAATGACACCCTTAATCATTCGAATACTTTTCTGGTTATTTCAGAGTGAAGAAATGGTTTACCAGCACCCCCTTACCCACCCTAGGTTCTGGATCTTGCTCCCCAAGGATACCAAAAACAAAGGAATATCAACAAGAAAACTTTTTCTTATAATTTCCCTTTCATCTCCCCTCATCATCATTGTCCACATGCAAGCGACCCCTCTTTTCCCCACAAACGTCGACTCTTTCATAAGTCATACCACTGAGGACCGTTCCCAATATCGATCTAAAATTCAGAGAAGGAATTTACTCACTGTGAATAGTCATAAAAGTAGTCTCCATTTTGAAGAATCTGGCGTTTGTATCTCTAATAAGATGCTCAGTTCTATCGGTAGACGATGTGAATCGAAAGACTCGAAGTTGACCTTTCAACAAGTGATATGTATGAAGTGTGATGTGATGAATGGAAAATAAAAATATTGAAAAGGGGGGAACTAGGGAGGTTATATAGAAATGGAGCTAGATGTATGTGGTACTATTCTTGTATGGTGATTGGACATGGCAATTGCATTGAACTGAGGCGGTAGGATACCTAGTCCATTGAAGGAGATCGTCGATTCAAAAGGTCAAGAATAGGCAGGATTGGTTCGAGAAGAGTTTCGAGGTTATGCGTCTGTCATGTGTAATGTCTGAGTGCTATCAACCCCGCGAAGCCATTTGATAGAAATCCCTAATTCCGTTCCCGAAATGCAGTACCACTGACTGTTGCGTACTCCCAACCGACCACTTTCACGGCCACTCTTGAATTGACGAATATAATTGGATGATTCCGGGTGAACAAGCGAATAGAGGAGTTTTCTCCGTCTATGATGATGATGGACCCTGGGGGTGGTAGTGCCCTGTTCCCAGGATTCAATTGATCGACAGGGTATGAATATACAGACTTTTTTTTTCCCAGGAAGGACTGTGTGTGTGTGTGCTAGGTATCTTTGCCGCTATCCCGCTGTCACAAGGGTTGCCGTTTAATAAAGGATGTATGGATGGATGTATGGATGGATGTATGGATGGATGTAGGTAGGTATGTAGGTATGTATGTAGGTATGTAGGTATGTACTCTGTATGTTCGGGACTGGGAAGTCGAAAACAATCGTAAAATAGAATAGAAAGGATGTGAGTGACCAGCCACTGTTACAAGTTGGAAGAAAGTCTAGTCAACGTTGTGTTCCGAAGTTCGTTCTTCTAAGAGGTTTCGGGGGGGGTTATAAAAGATGCTATGCATGCCGTGTAGGGCGTTTAGTGTAATGATGGTGTCGTATGCATGATGAAAAGGATGGAAAATGATGGAATAGTGAGGACTTTTGCTTTTTCTGTTTCAAGTCTTGATGAATACCACCCAGTAGATAGATAGTCTGTCGTGGTAGAATTGTGTTTTGGATGATGATGATGATGATGATGATGATGATGATGATGATGTTTCTCTTGTAAGTTGTAAGGTGTTTGTGTACAATTTTGGGAATTTCTTTCATTTCTCTCATTTCTTGTACAGTCCACAGTCCACAGTGTACCTGGGCATAAGGAAAAACTCCCCAACGCTAAAAGCGGCTGCTATAAACATCATTCATTTTAGTGTTCCTTAGTATTTATAGCATGTAACCTTACAGAACTCCCTGCGTCGAATCCCTCGGTTTGGAGATTTCTGAAGATATAATTGGTTTCTTTCGATTTTCAGGGTCGATGATGTTCCAAGGGGTTGATAATCAATTCATGCCAGCATAGAGACCCACCTAACTGTATGTTCGGAGTATTCGAGTCGAACTTTGGATGGATATACAGAGGCTCGAGAGAGGCAAGATCTTACCTCCTTACTACTTACTACCTAGGTAGCCATATATGGTTTATCGATATCTATCTCTCCCTGGCCCAGGTGATAACTTCAGCTCGACTGTGCCGATTATCTATACTCTTTCCGTGGGCTGGTTACCATATTGGATATCTCCAATCCAATTCAAATACTCGGCCTCCATGGCAATGGCCCCCGGAGGGCCAGCGGAGCGTCATTTAACCTTACTATTCTTGTGAAAAACAAATATCGGTTGATTACTGATCTAGATGGTTAGATATTCTAGACCATGTTACTCCATACCAGATACTTCTTACTGCGGTACAGGGCTCCAGCCTCGAAAAGGGCTTGGTTATGACCAGGCTCGAGAGGATAAATCCTATCTACAAGGTACTGGGTATTTTATATATCAAACATATATCAATTGTATATCTATTGGTTACATTGACCCAAGAAATTTGAGGAATACCTGCAGGATCCCCGTTGGAAAGGGTGGTCTTGGGGAAAGTTAATTCATTCTCTTTGGCTCTCCACACGTTGCAAAAGCCATACGTTTCTCAGCTCTGTCTCTGCCTCATTTGTACAACCCAAGCATGCCGGATAATCCATCTTTTCCCCGTGTGGCCACTCGTTGCATGATTAATGCTTTCTCCAAGATATCAGGATGGAATATATCAAGGGGCGCTGGCGAAGGAGAGTAAGTACATGACAAGACAGCTTACGGGAACCATCAAGTCACACCCGCCTATGCAATGACACCTATCACTGAGAGAATGATGAGCATGACATTAAGAGGAATGGTATAAGTTCTACGGCAAGTTAAATGGATGCACTCTCAGGTACGGGAGAAGGGAGATGGAAAATCGGATATATTCGGGAGGCACAGAAAGGATGAGAGTACATAGCACAAGTAAGATCCCTACTACTACCCGTGTACATAGTGAAATGGGAAAACTTCGAACCAACTTCTTTTTGCCTTCGTTCCCTTTCTTTCTTTCTTTCGTGTTCGTATTAATGAATTGCTTGTCACATGGAATGATATCATAAAGGCAAAATGTCTTGGAGAATTCTAGCTTTGACGAATATGTAACGTTAATACATAAGCGGTGGTTTTGACAAAAGCAATACTGAATCAGGACCGGTAAAGTACTCACTCCGCAAGCTGAGGTAGTAATGATGGAGGGTTTTGATGAAACATCTCAGCAGCTTGTGTAATATAAGAGTTTGAATATGGTAAACGATAGAAATGGGTAGGTGAATAGCTAGATAGTAAGTAGTAGATGGTAGATGATAAATGGTAGATAATAGATAATAGATAGTAGATAATAAATAATAAATAATAGATAATAGATAATAGATAATAGATAATAGATAATAGATAATAGATAATAGATAATAGATAATAGATAATAAATGATAAATAAATGAATAAATAGATAGATACACCTACTATTCCTTGAATCAAAAATGAAGTCAAAAGAAGATTTCAACTCACAAGTATCTACCTAGATAGGTACTAGGCATGTAATTGCAACCAATGATTGGTCAATCCCTCGAGTTGATTTATGTTTCTATAATTACTATATTTTAATTACCTACCTAGGTATATCACACATTATCGATTATACCCAAGCTATATTGTAATTTGTTGTTTATCTATATCATTCCTTATTATACTATACTTATTACTTATTATACATTACTTATTACTTATTACTTATTACTTATTACTTATTACTTATTACTTATTACTTATTACTTATTATACATTACACATTACACATTACACATTACACTAACCCAAAAGAAACTCTCACCCAAACTTCTACCACTCACTTCCCTCACCCTTCCCGCCGCCTCAACCTCCACTACCAATGCCATTATCACTACCTACCACCACTTACCACCACTTACCACCAACAACAACAACACCCACCAAAACTCTCCGAACCATTGAACCCTTCAATTTCGTTACTCACTACCTACCTACTCACTTGATCAACGCGTTATCTGAATACCCAGATACCCAGATACCCCACGATAATCAAAAGAGAAGAAAGATCAAAGATAAGAAAGATACTTCGGAACTTGAATCCATAAGCCTCATGGCATGAATGATAATCCAGTCTTGAAAGCAAAGACGCGATAACTTTAATCTTGACATTCAATCAAATTCAACCACATATCATCACATTGGAAAGAGGTAAGCAAAGTCAATGCTGATATCCAAAAACAAAAAAACAATCCTCCGCTGCACTATGCATTGATTGATATTCCACTATCAAAACATTGAATACCTACATACCTACATACCTACCTACTACATACCCACCTAGACAAACCTCTTCCGTGATTCGATGGGTGGAGAGGTTATCAAAAGTTACACAATCAATATGTGTGCAAGGCTTATTACACTTTTTTTTCCCCTTGGCCGAATGAATTATAACGGGCTGGAATGATTACCCGTGAACTGAACGCCTTTGGAACATTCGAACCCGTCTGTATTCTCAAAGCATGGCTGGTTTGGTGAAACGAAACACCACCAAACACCAAACAATAAACATCCCTTCCCATCCCCATAATCACGTGGACTAATAATTCTCACTACTCCAGATTCAACTCAAATCTCGATGAAAACTTCTATCAAACCCGTTCTCGGACCCCATTACTGCAAGTCGGTGGGAACAACTTCTTGGTCGGGATATTGATTGACAGCAAGTGCATCCGTTTGATCTCATCTCGGGTGCCATTTTCATACTCAAAGAAGACATCGGTCCGTATTTTGAATTAAGTACTACAGAATCGAGATCAAGAATATCTTTGTAGTATCAACTCCGAGACTTGGAGCCCTCCGACATTGCGTCCTGCAACGCCTATCACATTTCAACCCGCATTGAACTCCATTCAAAATCTCCTAATAGCCAATCAACTAACTATTTACTCTGACTCAATCTGCAATCATGAGCTGGAAACATGGACATGGTGAATGGGAGTTGCCGAAATTAAAAGAGGCTCATCAATTTACGGTAAGTTCGTACATCTCCAAATATGCAACTACGGGTGTTTCTTGAAGCATGTCGGTGAGAATTTGAAGTGCTTCCAGCAACATTTTCTTCAACGCGCATCAAGGAAGATCGCTCCCTCGGTGAGTGGAAGAATCCCAATATCTAACTGGATATATCATTCTTTAGAGTCTTCCTACCGGTATGTGATTACCCGTTTTGGTATCCCCTCATACCTAATCATGGCCTGACAAGTTTCAGAAAAACGTAAGAATGCTCCAACAGTCGAAAACAATGAATTTTGGACAGTCAAATTTTATCCATACACTAAACCTGGTGTCGATCCCATGTATGCTGTGGTGGGTGGGAGACATGTAGGGTTTTCCTCTCCCTTCAATCATCACAACTGCATTACTAAATTAACCATAGATTTTGATATGTAGACCTCCTACTGATAAAAAAGGAATCGAGATTGTACGATTAATCATCGACGAGGAGGTAAGTAGTTGATTTGAATAAGCATTGTGGTTGATCATTGATACGAGATCCTTAGCCAGATACAGAGCATTACGCATGTTGTTGGACAAAAGATTTAGCGAAGCCTCTCCTTTGTGTAGCAGGCCTCAATGCCAAAATCAAGATTTGGGATGTACTCTCGGGCGAACTTATTAGGGTGAGTGACATTGATATGTCTTCGTGTACCAGATACTAATTATTATTAGGTCCTTGTAGGACACGGGGGAGTATGATTGCCAAGTCATCATCATAAAGTAGAATTGTAAAGACTGATCAGTGACAGGCAATCAATGAATTGATAATTTCTCCAACTGATCCTCATATATTAGCATCTTGTTCCAAAGATACGACAATTCGAATCTGGAGTTTAGATCAAAACAACGTGGAACATCCTTGTGCGGCGATATTATCAGGTGGCCATAGAACAACCATTCTAACAATTGTATGTCCATATTACTCATGAGATCATCTCAAATCACTAATTCTCATAAGGCTTTTCATCGTTCTGGTCGATATTTATTGTCTGGCGGCGAAGATTACATGATATGTCTTGTTAGTATTTATATTCTGGAGACAAAACAATGATTTTTAACATGATGTAGTGGACATTACCCATCTTTCCAGATGAAAATACTGCAACGAATAAAGCAACAGAAATTCAATTTCCACATTTCTTGACATCTGAAATTCATACTAGTGCAGTTGATTGGTAATTCCTCATCTCTTCATCATCACCATGTTCAATTCCTTCCTGCCCCTTCCTTACCTCAGGCCACAATCGAAAATCTTTACTGACATTCTCCTCCCAAGCGTTCAATTCCACGATGATTCTATTCTCTCTCGGTCAGCATGTGAGGACTGTATAGTACTTTGGGATATCACAGGATTTGATTCTGAAGGCCGACCTCCAAGTCAAGATGAAGCACCAACTCAACATGAGGCTGCTAATGGAAGTGCAACTTTAACATGTTTTACGGATCCGACAAAGAATGATCCTTATGTTAGATTGATTGAGTATGTATTATTTTTCCCTTCTTTTTGTTTCTTATATTTTGGTGTTTCCCTTCCGATGGTTTTGTTTCAATTCGGTGGTATTGGTTCAATGCATGATGAGCAGAGGTAATCTCCCTTTCAACTCCGACCTCAATTTACTATGGTACTAGTATCAATTTTATGTTGCTGGTCTTGTTCTTAGTGTACTATGGGGGCAAGCCCTCAAACCCCCTCAGCTCGCTACGCTCGAAGTCTTGAGTATAAAAGCTAAGTTGATCGTTAAAAGATTGAGCAACGCGTATGGCGTGGTACACATTCTTGGATCGTTCCTCTTGAGTTCTCCAGCAAGTAGGATACTATTCTAGTGTTCAGATGGACCGACTATTTATCACTTGAAAGAACTTTTTCTCGCTGAATAGTCTGCCTCCATCTCCCCCACCCACCAACCCTGAAGCCTCCGGAGGGCCAGCGGAGCGTCATCCAAGGGAATACATGATCCCTAGATTTACATTGTTTCATTTCTATTTTTATCGCCATACTTATATTTTTAATTTCCCTAATCCTGAACTAACGTCAACCAGATTTTCTACTCCAGGAACAGAAACTGCTTGGATTCGCTTCTCACTTTTTGAAGGCATTCCACTTTCAACTCAATCTTCAACCACCGATCCCGATCAAGATTTGGATCCAAACACTGGCCTTCCTCAAATATCTCATTCTATACTCGCAATCCCAGCTCTTGGATCCAAAGTTTACTTTTGGGATCTCAATCGTCTAGTCGCTTATAACGAATATTTACGCACTTTACCCCCGCACTTTACCTCCAAACATGAACCTGAATCACAAGGACCTTCCTCTTCATCAAATTCAGACCTAACATCTGGTCAGCAAACACCCAATTCCGAAGAACAACTCCAGAGTAAAATGAAACGTCCAGCATTCCTAACCCCTTTCCGTACCAGAGGTAAAAGAGGAGGAGCTTTCAAAAGTGTCACGGATAGAGTAAGAGATGCAAGTCCCGCAAGCTCCACCACCACCGCAACAAGCGGCTCAGGCCCATCCTCACATTCACATATCGCCTCGCACCCTTCTCTCAACGGATTGAAATTAGAAGGAGATGCAGGAGGCATCGTGGTGGAAAAAATCCCCACCACGAGAATGGATATTAAATTGTGGAATCAGAAATATGATATTCGTCAAGCGTATCCGTTGAAGAGATTGCTGCCTCATAAGATCGAGACGCTCTCTGGCTGGAGTTTTATGGGCAGAGGATGTGCCTGGAGTAGAGGCGGGGAGTGGTGCGTTGTTGCTGGGGGGGAGGGCGTCGTGGGTGTGTTGGGGAGGTGGGGCGCGGGGGAGAAGTGAGGTGGGTTAGGTATGGGAGGGTATGGGATGGCATGGGGGATTGTGGTTTGTAGATCTGAAAATACTGAGTAATTTTATATGTGGTATGGAGAAAAAACTCAAAATTGAGGTTATTATTGATTTTTTTTTTTGATATACGGTTACTAAACAATTTATCCATAACATTCCGAAAGAAAAATCTGAAGCTCTTCCGATATTGCATTTATTTCGACATGGTTCTGACAACGTAAATTTCATGGTACTCCTATACTCCAATGAGATAGATACAAGAGGAATTTCTATGCTCCGGTCTGAGGAGCGAGAATTACAGGATAATTGAGTTCGAGAGATGCTTTGGGGTTACCCTTCAAAGGGACGAAATCGACGATGAGTGAATCTTTCACGGCGAAGACGGAGTCGTTTTGAAGATATTCGTCTTTGGAATTGAAGATTTGGGTGGTGAGAGGTTTGTAATTTTCGTGTTGGACCTGTGGATTGTATGTTAGTTGGGTGACATGTTAACTTTTTGAATAGAAAGCGGGAACTTACAATTAAGTGGATGTGTGCAGGTCGGAATGGATGTCTGTCTAATAATTGTAGGATTTTACCAGCGGGACCTTGAGGTGATTAGCTTTGTCTCTTCAAAAATGACAAATGACGTACCGTCAAATGGAACGGGATAGGGAGTTGGCTTCAAGCAATAAAATCCATAATGACCATTCTCATCCGTCTTGAACTTTCCTCGCAAGTTATGTTCCGCTTGTTCGTCGTCTTGTTGTTCATATAACCCGTTTGTGGATGCTTGCCATGCATCTACGGTAGCTCCAACTATAGGCTTTTTGGTTTTGTAATCTGTGACTGTTCCATGCATATATACTATCTCTCCATCATCCACCGGCGTTTGAATAATCGAAGAATCGTTTTCTAAGACTGGAGCATCGTGGCGGAAGAATGGTCCAAGAATCGCACTTGCGGTGGGAGCATCCACTGCATCTGCAGCTTTTTTGAATGTAATTTCGTCCACGAGTCTGTGAGTTTAGAGATTAGAGATACCGAGCGATAGATACTGGTGGGAGAATGAAAGCATACGATTCTAAGCCAATGACGTCGCAAACTAATTGTCCCTCGTTTCTCTTATGATCGCTCATCTTTCCGGCTTCGTTCAGAAGCTCAACTCCCAACATCCATTCGTCAACGGTAAGTTCTACTTCTCGCGCAAAGTCGTGGACGTGTTTGATGAGACAACTCATTACTTCTCTCATGCGAGGACTGGTCTTGGGTCCCATTGCCTCAATGACATTTTGTGTGAAGTTTGGATCGAATTTATATGAGGCAGTGCCATTGGTGTTTGCTGTTGCGTTGGCCATGTTGGATATATGGATAGGTATGAATGAGAGAGAGAGAGAGAGAGAGAAAGAAGAAATGATAACGATAGATCGATCAATTCATGAAATCAACTGTTGGACGACATTGAAATATATATCCGTCGGAAGGGTACTGCACTTCCGACGGCTCATGGCGGCTTGGGATCAATTGTCCAGGAAAAGCACAACTTCTCGGTCCACATAACGCTCAGTATTTCTAATGGCTTACAATTGATGAGACAATCAGACCTACATGTTACAATTGTCGAGTCTTGGACCCGCAACACCCCACAGTATGGATGGATTTTTCGGTGTCGACGGCATGAATCAGTAGATGAAGCTTGGGATGTGAAGGGGAACTTAGGTAAGGTACCTTGGTGGGGTCCGGAGATAAGTCGATGGAACCAATCGGAAGCTTGGTAATTGCGAGCTAACTAGGAAGGGAATTCTTGGAAATCTCGTTACCTCCCCGATGATGAAACCCCCGCAATGATTCATGTGCCGGTAGTGAGTGACCTCGAGCTTTGACAGACAGACGCTTCCATTCCGCAATCCGCATGATCCACGGTATGGAGAGGAGAGTTCCAGGTATGAACCAGGAGAGATATTCATCAATGTCAAGGTTTTGTCGATGTGATACACATCATTCTTCCAAGCCCTGGGTAGGACAAGAGGTAATTGAAAACAGAAAGACCAAGGTTAGGTATACATACACCTCTCTGCGCAATGGCAATGCCACTTCCTTCTCTGGCCAGTTACGACTTCCCTTTCAAGGACAAGTAAGCCACGGCTTACTTGTCATCTGCATCACCAGGATTGCAAGGAATACTACCCTTCATACGCCATTTGTGGTCCTCGTATATAACCCCGCATCAAGCTGGAGTTGAAAGAACAGCTTCAAGTTAAACTATCAAGGCAATTCCGTGATTCATTGTTTACTTCCCTTTCTGATACTTGTGTTGACCAAAGGTTTATGCTTCTTTCTTCGCGATATATCTTCACTATACTTCTATATCTTCTTTCTGTGAGACTTTCTAATCCCGAGACGATCAAGAAAGATCTACGCGGGTATACAAAACAATGGATTTGACTCGGGAAACCTTCTTGAAAGTGGATGATCTCATAATTGGAGCTGGTCCCGCTGGCCTTATGGCAGCAACATGGATGGCTCGCTGTGGAATCAATGCTCGAATTATTGACAAGAGAGGCACCAAAATCTTTACCGGGTATGGATTATCGAAGAGTTCCAAGATTCCACAAACCCATGGACTAACATGAGTTTTGTTCCAGTCAAGCTGATGGACTCCAATGTCGTACCTTGGAAATTCTTGATTCGTTTGGCTTTGCAGATAGAGTGTGGAAGGAAAGCAATCATATGCTTGAGATTTGTCTCTGGAATCCAGACGCTGAAGGAAGGTTGAGAAGATCGGATAGAATACCGGATACTATTCCTGGAATTAGTCGATTTCAACAGGTTGTTTTGCATCAAGGTATGTACAATGGATTATCTCATGGCAGCAACAGGCAGGTAAACTAATATTGATGTCTCTTTAAGGTCGCATAGAACAATTCTTTCTCGATTCGCTCGAAGAACATAGTAACATCAAAGTTGAACGTGGGATATTTCCATACACGCTAGCATTTGACGAAACAAAAGCGGATGATCCAAATGAATATCCTATTGAAGTCGTTTTACAACATCTTACCGATGATCAAGCTAACCCCAGGCAGAGTCAAGCAACAATAGATGGAGCAGCAACTTCCGATGGTCTCTTCCGAAGTAACATAGCTGCTGATGATGATACTGATGAAGTTTTGAGTGACGCACATGAAAATGAACTTACAGTGATAAATGAGACAGTCAAGGCAAAGTATCTAATAGGATGTGATGGTGCACATTCTTGGACACGAAGACAATTAGGAATTCAACTCGAAGGTGAACAAACCGATCTCATTTGGGGTGTACTCGATATTATTCCCATCACAAACTTTCCAGATATTCGAATGAGATGTGCAATTCATTCTTCGAAATCAGGTAGTATGATGGTCATTCCAAGAGAAAACAAGCTCGTCAGACTCTACATACAGATCACTACAACAGAAATTGGATCAGAGATAGATCGATGGTCCATCAACCCCAAAATGATTTTGGATTCTGCTCAAAGAATAATGGCACCTTACAAAATAGATTACGAACACTGTGATTGGTGGACAGCTTATCAAATTGGCCAGCGAGTTGCCTCGAAATTTTCTCAATACGATCGTATATTCCTGGCTGGTGATGCAGTACACACCCATTCCCCTAAAGCTGGACAAGGAATGAATGTTAGTATGCAGGATACATTCAATTTGGGATGGAAGATAGCTGCCGTTCTTAATGGAACTGCTAATCAATCCATCTTGAAGACGTACGAATCTGAACGCCGCGCCGTTGCTCAAGAACTGATCACTTTTGACCATAAATTTTCTCGATTATTTTCTGGTCGTCCAGCAAAAGATATTATGGATGAAGAGGGTATCAGTATGGAAGAATTCAAAGACGCTTTTGAAAAGGGAAATTTATTTGCTAGTGGTGTATCTGTCAATTACGGCGCTAGTATCATTGTTGCCAAAGAAGATGATGCTGCAGCACAAGGTTACGAGATCGAAGTCGCCCAGAACATTAACGCGAGAGTTATAGGAAAACAACAGCTGGCCACTAATATCAAAATTGGAATGCGAATGCCCAGTTTCAAAGTCCTCAATCAATCAGATGCGAGACCTTGGCATTTTCAAGAGCTCTTAAAAAGTGATGGACGTTGGAGGATTGTAGTTTTCGCCGGAGATATATCAAACAAGATCCAAATGTTTCGAATCCAAAATCTAAGTGGAGGATTAAAAACTCTCGCGGAGAAATATTTATTAGGAGTTAATGAAACTGACTCGGCAATCGAAATCCTAATGATCCATAGCGCACCGCGAATACAAATCGAACTTTTAGATCTCCCAGATATCTTCCATCCTTTGAGTAACAGGGACGGTTATGATTATAGCAAGGTCTATGTGGATGATCTTTCGTATCATGAAGGGTATGGAAAGGCGTATGAAGGGTTTGGAGTGGATAAAAAGAGGGGTTGTTTGGTGCTGGTGAGACCGGATCAGTATGTTAGTTGGATTGGGGGGTTGGAAGATGAAGGTGAAATTGGGAGGTTTTTTGAGGGGTTTATGGTAAAGGACATGAGATGGTTCACAAAATTGAGAGAGGATTTGGAAAGGAACTTAGTTTGATGGGTGAGGGTGTGGGGATTGGGATTGGGATGTACCAGTTTGTGGGGCATGGGTTGTGAGTTATGGGAGAGTTGGCATTCAACGAGTATGTATATCTATCGTGAACTTATCAGATAAAAGAGAATTAGAGGAAAGCTTCGAGATCAAAAAATATCTTTGAGTACCTAGGCAGAATGCATGTAAATGCTCGTGCGAGTAGTGCCAAACGTATGCCAGGACTTCAAATTCAAGGCGGGAGTTCAAGCCGGAAATGAAGATTTCAAAGGGAAGAAGGCAGAAAATCCATGGTGGAGTGGAAATCAAATGTTCCGAGTAGGTATATTAGGTATATAAAGTAGGTAGGTAGAAATAGCGAGCTCGCTGCGGGTTTAGGCAGATGTGCAACAGAAAGATGAATTTTTTTTGGATGTGGATTAATAGGTGGGAGAATTGAGGTGAGAGATGTGAGGGAGGAGTGGATTTGGTGAGGAGTGGGGATTGGGCAGTGGGCAGTGGGGAGTGGGGAGGTTTGTTGTATATCTAGTTATTTGAAGGGTTGAAGGGTTGAAGCGTTGAAGCGTTGAAGCGTTGAAGCGTTGAAGGGTTGAAGGGTGGAGGGTGGAGGGTAGGGGGATAAAGGGAGTTGGTTTGGAGATTGGTGGGGGTTTTGGGGGTTGTTGGGGTTGTTGGGGTTGTTGGGGTTGTTGAGTTTGTTGAGTCTCTGTGGAAGTGGAGAGGGAGAGGGAGAGGGGAGAAGGAGGAGAGAGGGAAGGGAGAGGGGTGGATATCCCTGGAAACGGAGGGGATCGCGCGGAATGCAGGATGTTTGTGATTATTTTCTTGCTGCGTTTTGGTGAAGGGTCTGGGTCTTGGTGAAAGTCGCTTGGATCCTACTGAAAATAGCGGACAGGGTAAATGAGGGTAAACATCGCTGAGAATGGCAGAGCACTCGCTTAAAGTAATGAAAAAAGGATTAAAAAGGGAGGTTCTTAAGAACAGCAGAGATCTTGTCGAAATCAAGGTGTATCTTACTGTTTGTGCCTGGGTATATCTGGAATCGGTCTAGATCTTTTCGAGAATGACGAGAAAGAAGAAGAAAGGGGGTGGAATTCTCCGGAAATAAAGGAAGTTATTTTGAATTCAAGCTGTGTGTATGTGGCTATTTTCTAGCTAAACGTTCATAAAAAAAAGTCTGCGTTTTATTAAAATCAAGCTAGCTTTTATCGAAATGAGCCTGGGTCTCGCTAGAAGTGACCCTGAAAGTTGCGGGAAGGGGGGAGTTTTTGAAGATGAAGGAGATATCGTTGAAATGAGCGTGGGTCTGGATGTCGCTTCTTTCATGGGCTCGTAGGGGGCATATTTATTTTGATATTGAGTGCTAGCTCGATGATTATCAAGATACTAGAGGAAATCGAGATGTAGTACAGTAATTTACGCGTTTCTGCGGATTTACTAACTTGTGGGAAGGGTTAGAAAAGGGATTGAGATGGTGTTGACTTTTGTGAGAGAGTGAGGTGGTGTGGTGGTGTGGTGTGAATCTTATTGTTAGTCGGTAAGACTCTTGGGTATTTTTGTTACGAGGGAGTTGTGGCTGTTGTTGATATCATTGTTGTCGTTGCTGTTGCCGTTAAAACTCGATCGTCATAAATGGTGGGATACACACTTAAGTTACGTGGTTTAACAACTCGTCGAATTCGAATTGACTGAATTTGACAAATCTGCTAATAAGTGGCACCTCCGACTGAAGGAAGCACATGATGATCTTTCCAGGTTCGATTGTTGCTGGTATGGATTCTTGTCTTGGGGAGGGGGTGTGGTTTACATAGGTACCTACTCATGATTGTTTTCTGTATTCTTTCTATTTCTGACTCATGAGTGAATTCCTGTCCTTGTTTCTTATCATCTATCCACTTCTTGATGTCGGAACTCTTGAGTGTATGGATTAAATGCACTATGTGATTCAGGGAAATATCTAGGTAGTAAATATGAGATAGTGGAGGTAAAAGAAGGGATGGGTAAGCTGGAGTATCTTATATTCACTCATTCATCTACAATCTCCCCGGACAATCGCCTAGTAGAATCCCCCACTAGAATCTCACAAGCACAGTATTTCAAGACTGAAACTCAGAACAAAAAAGTACATCAATTCCCTGCAAAGATCCAAAATGCGTTGTAAGGAATGCCTCGAAAATGTCTTGAGACTCTTGAGATGAGACGAAGATTACTACTTGTAATAGGGATGAGGTAGGTCGGGGATGATAAATGATAGATGATGGAGAGGAGATAATAACAACATAAACGATAGAAATAATATCGATGATAAATACCCATCGAAAGTATGCTATCTAAAAGAACCGCTGTCGTCAAATCTTACCACCACAAAAGCATTTACACTACTGAGTACCTATACAAATACAAAATCACCCAAAAGCCCTCTCAATTTCCATATTTCTTCTCATTCGGAGAGATAACCGAGCTCAACATCACTTTCTTGGTCCCTCAAGACTGGTGGTGATCTGCCACTTCTCTACACTTAAAGAAAAGAAAATGGTTCGACTAGCAGAGGGCAGGGGCATTCTATACTCCCCTCTGTTTTTCTCTTCTCGCTTCCTGCATTACGTTCCCCTTGTCCTCCTCTTAAGTACCCATGAAGAAGGCGCTAGATATCATATCAAAATCGCAAAGGAAATTGAGATGTAGAGTAATTCCCTTAAAAAATCTCTGATACTCCTACATGTCATACAATAAATAAAAAAATCTACCTTCATCTTCTCTCATCCTCCACAGCAGATAGATTCTTAAATGAGTGGATTTGAGCCGGGAGAGATGTTTTTCCATTGATAGATAGATAGATAGGTAGATATATACGTGCCGTACAAATCCATTAAATATTTCAACCCTCCAATGCTCTCATCTCAATACATTATAGAATTAAAATAGTATCTCATAACAACATATCCCATATCCCATACACCACTATCCGCAATACAAAACACAAAAACACGATCCTTGATCCTTAACAATAACATCAACATTCACTCTACAATATATCTCCTTACAATATAATCAAAAATATCAAGAAAGGATTTTATTCACTCTTTAATTCTTCTCGAGATATGGAGTTATGAGCTTGAGAAATTCTCGGAAAGGATTTGGAAGTTTGGTTGAGGTTCTATGTGGATTGATGGGATGGGATGGGGGATGGGAGGGAGATGGGATGTGAGGTAAGGAGAGATAAACGGGGTTTAAAGTTTATACTTTTTGAGAGTGTTGAATCTATTGATGTGATAGAACTTGGGGGTGGGAAGGTTTATTTAAAAGGTTGTAGGGATAGGCGATGGATGAATCGATGAGGGGTATGATATTGTGGTTCTGGCATTTGAGACAATGAGATGTGCAGTAAATTATTCGAAAGAAGTAAGGATTGGATGGTTTGTATATGACCATCATTAACAGCAGAACAGCAGAGAAATCATTGTAGAGAAAATTGGGTTACTTCTTTGCTTAATAGCTCCTCAACATCGATGTCTAACAACAATCAGGTTGAGAACTCAGACCAGTGATAAATAAAACAGAACAGAATAACAACTTCGTCATTCGAAACGAAAACAACTTCTCACTCATAGATTGATCAATCATGTAGAATAATAGATAAATTGTCCTCAACAACACCAAAAGCTATCATCCCTAGAAGACTCCAAAGCGACCTTTCATAACCCGGACACCTAACCTAACTAGATATCACTTTTCCCATTTACTTTTTGTAACTTCCCTTGAAAACCCTCAAGAAATCATTCTCTCCATCACCCTCGTTCCATCTCACAAGTGGTTTCAATCCCGCGAATTTCCAAACCCCATTAACCTTCCTATAATAATGTTCATTGGTAGCATGACTGTGACCCTTCAATTTGATCTCCTTCAAATCCGCATTTTTATACACTTGATGACCAGCTCTCAATTGATGATGACCAATAACGTAATCTTCTGAGATTTTTTCCCAGCGGGTAGCACCGAGAAGATGTTGGGTCTTGACGCAAGGATCGCCGAGGAAATCGTCATCGGTTACCATGGCCATGAATTGGGAAGCGGGCATGGCATCCCAGCGGGCTTTGCCAATGGTGGTGTAGTCTACAAGGAGCTCGGGTGCGATGATGGATTCGAGTCTTTTCCAGTCCTGTGGGAGTATTAGGAGATGTGGGAGAATTAGATGAGAGGGAAGTTTGGGGTTGGGTTACCTTTGCATCGTAGCTGTCACCCCAGTCAAAGACTAATGCTGTGAGGTCGAGGTAATCTATATCTTATTAGCGTTATTCCTTATCATCAATCTATTGTCCGAAGACAAAGTATAAAATTCTCACCCTCGAATGAAATTCTGCCTTGAGCCATATTGATTGAGAATGTGTTGTTTGTGTAGGTAGAAATCGATGGAAATATGAAGACGAGTGTGAATGGAATGTCAAAAGAAAAATCGAAAGAACAACGACGACTTCCACATCATATATGTACAATGCTAGAGCTAACGATCCCAAGCATGAGCTATCTTGAGCTTGAGCTTGAGCTTCGCGCCGCTTCGATTCCTCGCGGCCTCGCTCTTTGGTGAAATTCCTGAGCCCGAGTCCGGCTGCTTGTACAACCTCCGGGACGAATACGCACGCCATGACCCCCGGTACCTTTTTTCTAATGGATACAATAAACATTATCCTAGTGATAGTGTGGTAGAACGCTGTCAATACCGAATATTGTTCGGACTTCCTCCAGTTTTTGGACGGATCTGAAACAACTAAAGCGAACTGTAGAGGAATTTGTTGTTTCTCATCGCATCGCAACAATGGTTGGAGCTCCGTAAGCCAAGGCTGGGATGGTGATGATGAAGTTGATGACGATGAGATTAGTCCGGACTTTACTGGGATCGTGTTACTGCATGTTGTGTTCTGGCTGCATCTCGCAATCGCTCTGGATCTTGTTTCATGGTGAATGGCTACTATTCTGCTGTTAGATCTGTCAAACTGAATCATGAAGTTATCAATGTCGATCCAAAGACAAGGGTTCAGGTGGGGAGTGACCTCAATGTGGGGATGTTTCAACCCTAAAGATAGTAGTCAATAGCCTAGCCAAAGCGGCCCTCACTCAATGCATGTAATAGTATCGCCCAACAACTTTGACAATTTCTCGTATTAATTGGGAAATATTTCCCGTTCACCAAACTCAATGGGATTTAGATCAGATGATTAAAAACCTGAAAGTAGAATAGAACTTCTTGAGGAAGAAAGGATCCAGTCTCCATGCGTAATATGATTGGTAGATGATCAGACCTTCAGCTTGCAAAGCCTTCGCTTACCTGGCTACCCTAGTGAGTGAGCGGACTACACTTGATCCTACTACCAAAATCCGTGCATTGCCGTGCGGAGAATTGTTGAAACATATTATCAACAATTATCATGAATATAAATTGGGGAATTTGTAAATGGTAGAGTTATGATTGTTGGAGTTCGCGAGTTATTGGGGCCTGCCTTTGGTTGATACCTTATCGGGTAATAGTGATGATCTGTAATTCGCAATTTTCTTATTCTCATCAGCGATTCATCGCATCGGAATTGCATGGGTGTCAGTATACACAAGAATTTCAAACTGCACGAGCACTGCCTATGGATAGAATGGAAGCCTCTAAAGCCTCGCCGCGTCCTTATGTACGCCCGAAGACCGAGAGGTCCGAGGAGCTGTCGTGGCCGGGTTTGTCCAGTGATATAAGATGTTCATTGCCCAGTTCAATATGCAACTTCATTTATCGTTCCACGCTTTATATTGCTGTATAATCTTTCTTGCACCTTTCGTACTTTCATATCATATACCCGTTCTTACGTTAAGTTAAACATCCCTAAAACATAATGTCTGTATCACCAGCACCATTCAAGACTCTTGAGGGAAAAGTCGCGCTCGTAACAGGTTCCGGTCGTGGAATTGGTCGAGGTATCGCTCTTGAGCTTGCTGCACGTGGTGCAAGCGTTGTTATCAATTATGCCAACTCTGCCGGACCAGCTGAAAAGGTTGTTAAGGAAATTGAGGCACTCGGTAGCAAGGGATTTGCCATCAAAGCCGATGTCTCCAAGGTCCCAGAAGTCAGACGTTTGTTCGAGGAGGCTAAGGCACATTTCGGTAAGCTCAATATTGTTATGAGCAATTCGGGTACCGAAATCTTCAAGGAGGAGGAAGATGTCACCGAAGAGGATTACGACAGAGTTTTCGGCCTTAACACCAGAGCTCAATTCTTTGTCGCTCAACAAGCTCTTATCCACCTCGAGGAATACGGAAGAATTGTTTTGATGTCTTCTATCGCTGCCAATATGTCTGGTGTACCAAACCATGCTTTGTACGCTGGAAGTAAGGCGGCCGTCGAAGGTTTCGTCAGATCTTTCGCCAAGGACTGTGGTAAAAAGAAGATCACATGCAACGGTATTGCTCCCGGTGGAATCAAAACCGACATGTACGAGCAGTAAGTTTTTCCAAAGCCTAGCATCAAGGAACAACGCTAACATAGAAAAAGAAATGCATGGCATTACGTTCCAGGTGGATTTGAAGGCATGGATGTAGATATCATTGATAAGGGACTTGCTTCCGTATGCTCACTTGGTCGTGTCGGTGTTCCACAAGATATCGGAAGAGTTGTATCATTCTTGGCAGGCCCTGAATCCGAATGGGTTAATGGTAAAGTCTATCGTGAACAACAATTATTCGTGTTACTAACATTATGTAGGACAAATCCTTCAGCTTAATGGTGGCGGAAAGTAAAGTAATAATATCGAGTGGAGCTGAAGTCGATGGAGTTGTGTATCATGAATTGTCGGTTCTTTGCGGGAGTATCTCGTCCGGTTTATAGACGATAAAATTCTGGGGACATATAGAACGCACAAAAAATATAATAACATCGAATATTATCTTGGGATGATTGATGCAGTTCTCGTATTTCCGTGCGTGAGAGACTTAATGAAATGATTCAGCCATATATGCATTCCAGATCCATTTCTGACATCACATCCACTACACACAACATGAGTTAGTAAGAAATTTAACGGTGACGGAACTACATAAAATCAAGTCAAAGCTAAAAGTTATAAGGATGAAGTTGTCACAATCTTTGTGACAAAGTGATGTAACGTACTCCAGAATACTTCTTGTCCCATATCGGCTCTTGCCCAAGTCTCTTCTATCAGTATTAAGGCTTTCGTCATGGGCTTCGCAGGTAAAGATAGTTTGAACTCTTGAAAGCGAGTAACGATGAACCGGCGAGCTGCCGCAATATCCACCTCAAAATTAGTGATGCTACTGGAAATTGCTGCACTACTCAAGGTGGAACCGTGTCTGTAACCATGTCCTTCGAATTGGTTTTCTCCGAAAGGTGTATCGATAGAAAATGCATTCATTGATGCTGTAGAAAATTTGAGCTCACTCGCAGCAACGATCATGACGATAGGCTGAAGACATCGAGTACCAGATGTTGACGGGATTTTCTCGAGAAGAGATGTTATATGCAGCGCAAGCGATATTAAAAATTCTTCAACAGAATGCGAAACTGGCAAGGATAATATCTCTTGAGAGTCAGGCTGTCGATCCAAATAGATAGAAGGAAATATACGATATATCTCCAGGAGAGCAGCACATCGATATGCTTCCGCTAGCAAGATGTACTGCCTAACGGGTGTGTTCTCGTCACCGGCATCGACAAGTTCGGTTTCGGTTGGTAGATTTACTGCCAGTAGTTTTTCTTCCAAATGCCGTGCTCTGTTAGTCCACTCGATGCTAGCAAAGACATTTGGTTGAAGAGGTATAGAATTGAAATAAAAAAAGGGATCACTGAGAGCAATATTTGGGATTGGATTAAATGTTGACTTTCGATAAGATCGAATCAACCTTCCGACCTGAGCGAATAACCGCTGAATCTTTGGCGCTACTCCAGTCCAGGGATGAGGAAATATCTGGTGATCTGTATTTGGAGCGGTGGCACTTTCTACTAGTGTACTGTCTTCCTCTAGCATGGCGATATTTTCCTCATCTTCAACAAATCCAGCCAATAAATCCCAATACAAGATACATTGCTGGAAGAACTCATTCTGTCGGCGCACTTTGTTATCTGGATTCACACCTTGTCGTAACAGGCGTTGCTTGTACAATCTCTTGGCTGTCTTCAGATGTGCTAGACCTAGATCTCGAGGATTGTGCCACGCTGTAGTTTGACCAACCAAAAGCACGGTCAAGAGAGTCTTGTCAATATTATCATGAGATTCAACCCCAGCACGGTTCGATTGATATAAGCACTTAAACGTCTCTCGTTGCATTTGAGCTCCGATAACGGACATGCGTGGGAAGTCATGTGAAAGATAAGCAGCGGCCATGCTCTGAATAGCGTAGTATATTGGTGCCGAGTCATCCCAGAGTTGGCCAACGGTAGACCGAAACGGATTAAAAATACCATCAAATGAGGAGAATATTACACAAATATACCCAAAATAGTATTCCACAAGCATGGTTGGAAGATGAACGAGAAACTCAGGTACAGTCGAGTTGCTCAGTTGATACCGAATGGCGGAAAGACTGTCAGTAAAATTTGGAGTGGACAATCTCCGAACCGTAGTCTCAGGGCTCTGTACAGATCCATTTTGGCTTCCCTCACAGGATTCGGCATGTTCAATAACTTCGGCCTCGTCTTCTTTTGTGTTGGATTCCGACACCCCTCCACTGGGCATTTGGTCAACGGAAGATTTCAACCCGGCCTCCAACTCTCTCTTTAGAGCTTTAGCTGATGATGGTAGTGGCCTATCGTTATTCTCGACAAGAATCTTCTCATGTTTTGTCGACCAAACTAGTCGTTGTGAAGCATAGCAACACTCTGCTTTTCTTTTGACGCATTGAAGGCAATGCGGCTTCTTCTCATCACATTTCAACTACCTCCATGTCATTACTCAAGTTATTATGTTCCTGGCAAGCGAGTCTTACACGTTTGGTCTTGCATCTTTGACAGCCCTGTCGAGATTTCGGGGCTCGACGAGCATTGGTCACATTTACCTGACCTACAATTGAAGAAGATGGGTTGCTTGAAACTTCTGAAGTGGAGGGAATATCCATCGCGGTACGTAATAATCTTGTTGGGAAATAGTTGAAACTCGATTGGCATCAACCAACGGTCTGCCTAAGTATTGTCAATAGCAAAATGGATTTGAGTATCAAGAAAATATAAACAAATCATTGAGGAGGAACATGATTCAGAGTGGGGAAAGTCTGCCAAGGTGCACGTGACTACACTAAGCCGACCCATTACTGTACCTCGCTCGAATCATGTTACCTTTTTTAGAGGATCAACTAGTTTGAGTTTGAAAACTCCAAGGATGTCATTGAATTTAACTTCATCATTCCCAATATCGTAATACTTGCGTATCTTGCTACATGAATTACCAATACACATCAAATTATGATTCGAATTTCGTGTTCTGACTTCCAGATATCTTGGCGCTCTCTCAATGTGTTTACATCAACACGGGATAGCTACTGCACTCGAGTAAAGTCTTCTCAACGATATACGGCCATTTCTTTTAAGTAAAAGATATGAAACAAGGAAGAAATTGTGAGAAATGCTCAACAGTTTTCACGTGATATTCAAGCGCTCAGATGTATCTAGGACTACTCGAATCGGACTACACAGCGAGAAGGCTGGCTGCATTGACGATGTGTGTTCTGTTGTCATTCCATCCAAACTCACAACCCGTGCGAGACGAATTGAAGTTTAATGTTCCAATCATTTCAAGATGGTCCCTCTAAAGGCATAGTTGTCACATTTCAGGGACTTTCAAATGGAGTTGTGGGTCCATGTGATAGTTAGTTCCAACTATTCCAAAGCCACCATCATCAGCTATCCCAGATATCCCTGGTGTTTGGAGCGTTGAAGAAGAATCATTCTTTCTTCAAGGCCAATTATAGTCAACTCCTTCAGCATTCTAGAAGTTCTATTGATGTTCAAATGTTCTGCAAAGGTCCGGGCGTTGGTCTTCATCTGGGTTAAGAGCAACATTTGCCAAAATTTGAAACATCTCACGATTTAAAACAAGTCTTCAGACAATTAAGGGTTAACTTTATCATTGGATGATATCGGTTAGGGACTACGTTTCTGTCTCATGTGAGGTTGAGATCTTGTCTGGTTGGCTTATGGTAACCACCTTACTGATACTCGTCTGTCATTTTTTATCTATAACCTTGGATGATTATGCGGCAAATTATGAAACTATCATTTGAAGAACTGCCATAGTTCTTCTATTGATGGATAGGGCGAAACAACTGATGTAATTGTATCAAAAGGGATTAGACTCTTGGCGGTCACAGCATATCACCTCGCAATACGATTATCAAACTTATTTATTAACTAACAGTCATTACCTCGCATCATATTTGCACCACAAAGGGGAATCGTTGCGACTGGTGAAATTTCGATAGCTTTTCAAGTCCAGGTTCGAATTTTCTGGACGATCTCGTCATGGTCAACACGGGCAAACCATCGAAAGGATGCTACTTATGTAGAGCGAGGCGGATCAAGGTACGTTCTATCGCTTCGACACATCAGGATCATAGTATGGAGCATTGGTTTCTAACTATTACTTCAGTGCGATGAGGGTAAGCCTTCATGCATGAGATGTCAAAAGTCAAAACGAGAATGTCCTGGTATGGTTTTGTTCCAATACACATGATCTATCTGTCATTATTAATCACAATAACAGGCTATCGCGACGAGTTCGAGCTCAAACTTAGAGATCAAACCAAAGCTACCAAGCGAAAGTCTTCAACGTCTTTCGATACTAATTTTCCAATTTTCACAGTAGACTCATATAGCTACCAATTTGCCCAAAATAGAAATGACAGACCGACAAAAAGGAGAATGAATACCTCGGACAATGGAATTGTTTGCAGAACTATCGATTCCATTAACGATACAACCGCAAACTCGTTCTATATATCTTCATACGCTGATTATGATTCAACGGAGCCAAGCATGCCAATATCACCAGTCTCAGACATCGAGGATGAGCTGCCCTGGTCACCCAAAACTGTTATCCCCCGTCAATTCTCGCCCCCAATCGATCAACAAGCCACCTGCTTCTTCTTGTCTAATTTTGTTCTTCTTCCACGAGGACACACGGCCAAAGGAAATCTGGATTTCCTCATACCACTCGTATATGCCAGCTCAAGAGAAACGTCACTTGTGCTTGCTCTGAATGCTGTAGCACTCGTGGCTTTTGCAAATCAACCAAATGCTAGAAAGCTTTTACCTCTAGCTGATAGACAATATGTGACGGCTTTAAATCAAATTAACAACGATCTACAAGATGCACACAAATCAAAGCAAGATGCCACCTTGGCGGCGGTGTTCTTGCTGTCCTTTTATGAGGTAAAATGACCTTGGATCTTGGTATTCTTTCATGCATAATACTTACTCTCAGAATAGCAAATAAGCTCTCATTCTCTGTCCCTAAGTGGATGGGAGTCTCATATCAATGGAGCTGTAGCACTAGTGAAAGCTCGAGACAAAAGTCAGCTTGATACAAAGATCGGACGCTCTTTATTTGATGCAGTCAGAACGCATATGGTAGTCCTCTGATACCAACGAATGAGATGAAGCTAATTATCTGTAGACTGTCGAGTGTATCAGCCGTTCGAAGGAAGTTGACGAAGGTATCGATTGGTGGACATCTTTTGCATCAGAGGATAGAGTACAACATGACGTATCAGTGATCAATCTCAAGGTTGCGGACTTACGGGCAGAAACCCACAGAATCTGTACTCTTGTAGGACATACAACAGAAAATATCGAGAAGGTACTCAACCACATGAAGAAAGCAGAACGGATCGAAAAGGAATACGTCGACTGGTATGCCAATCTTCCTGAAGAATGGACACCCAAAATGGCGGCTTGGGTTGATGATACAGTGGAGAAAGATCTGGAATCCACAGCTTGTTATCCAGGAAGAGTTGATGTACACGACGAGCTGTGGATGGCTACTACACACAACATTGTACGTGCCTCGAGATTATTCATCCTAACCACTATTTTACGATGCACCGCATGGATTACTGCCGACCTCGATTACAAACTCACACCGGAATATGTGAAAGTTTCGCGACAAGCAAGTCTATTAATTGAGGATATCGTGTCTAGCATTCCGTTTTTCTTCGGCTGGAAAGTCCCAGATACCGAATTTCCCATAACCGAGAACTCATATTTTCCCTGTGGAAACGATAGCAAGATAAGTGGGAAGGGCGTAACGGGCGTATGGGCTATATGGCCAGTGTTTGCAGCGGCTGCATCTGATTTCGCGACTAGTTCTCAAAGATTATGGCTAAGAGGACGGCTGAAATATATTGCGGAGCATTTAGGAATTCGTCAAGCAGAGATGTTACTCCAGGTATGTCGGGCTCTTTCCTTTCTAATTATTTTGTTAACAGTTTTCGGTAGTTGCCAACTCGCTATCCCTCAACTTTCATATGTAGAGATAAGGTCAAGATTGAGGACCTGAAAAGGACCAAGATGGCCAGTATGATTGGGGGAAATTATTCATCGATATGCGGAACTCCTGCGATGAGTACATGATTTTGGATTCCATTTCTATCAATAATTGTGCACTACAATTTCTTTCTCTGTTATTTATTACAATTTTACACTATAATTTTCTTTACTTAGAATAAAATAAGAATGGCCCATTGACATATCAATGCATATCAATTTGTTGCACCAATCGAAATCGGCTGATATTTCCCGCACAAAATTGATACAAAGCGGATAACGACACGAGCGGTAGATTATCCGACCCGATCGGCTATCCGACAGACAAACGTTCATTCATGGTACACCTTGCTGACCCTGTCCAAAATGCGACAAAGTTGTAGGCAACGATAGCTACTGGCTCCATCGTACATTTCCCTTTTTGTTCCTTCAAAAAACTAGGATGGTAAACGGAGGCATGGTATCCTGTGCCGTGCAGGGTAGAGCATTCTACCCCAACGGACATCCGGTGCGTTTGTCTTGAACCAACAAGTTTTGTATATTGGGAATGGAAGTAAGCATGAGAGTGACAACCTATCTAGTTTTCGTCAATGACTCGCGAGAAGTGAGAATGCGTGGACATGTATTCTTATCAGACAACTGTCATTACATACTGGGCAGACGGTCGTTTATAGCAAATGAAGTATCATCATCACGTGTTTACAAATTTCGAATATCAAATGAATAGAGAAAACGAGGTTTATCTACTTGTCATTTAGGCACAGCCGAGCAGATCGAGACTACGAGTACATCGCGGTTGATTTCTAATAAGATATCTTCTCAAATCACGTGCGACTATCTCCCCGACATGTGGGCCGCATCTCTATCCGCTTGGAGCTATAGATGGGTATAGAAAGAACTCCGGTCCAGCACAAAATAAAGAGCTCCATTCAAATAAAAAGAAACATCCCAGGAATCGTTTGAACTAAATCCAATTCTGCATCTCCATCATGCCCTTCATCACCCTCAACCAAAAATCAATCTTCTACACCCTCACCCCGCAAACTGATAATCTCCAGAACCCGGTTACCACACTTTTCATCCACGGGCTCGGTTCCTCGTCTACTTTCTACCATACTGTTATTCCCTCCCTCTCTGGCGTCTCAACATGCATTGCTCTGGATACACCCGGATCCGGGTTATCTTCTCTAGACGATTCGAATACGCCACAGACTGTAGCGTCGATTGTCGATGATGCAATTGCACTTCTCGATGCACTTTCCGAAACAGCAGGTAAGGGAAAAGTCTGGGTGGTAGGCCACTCGATGGGTGGAATTATTGCCTGTGAGATTGCTATCAGATATGCTCAAAGAGTCGAGGGATTGGTTTTGATAGGACCTGTGGTGCCAAGTCCAGTTTTAACGGAGGTTTTTGGGAAGAGAATTGAAACGGTTAGGAAAGGTATGAGAGTTCTCTTGTTTTGGAATTGGAGTTTAAACCAGGTTACTGATTATGCTAGATGGACTTGAACCGCTCGCCAATTCGATACCAGAGGCTGCAACAGGTGCTCAAGCTTCGTCTACACAGAAAGCTTTTATTAGGAGTCTAATCCTCGGGACTAGTACTCAGGGCTACATATCATCATGTGAAGTTATTGCCTCGGCTAGTAGACCGGACTATGCTAAAATCAACGTACCGATGATGATTCTGGCTGGTGGTGAAGATAAGACGGCGTCTTACGAGGGGTGTAAAACGATTCATGATGAAGCGGGTGTGAGTGCACAGAAGAAATGTGTTAGGGTTCTTCCAGGGGTTGGTCATTGGCATGCTATTGAGGCGCCAGAGTCTGTGGCAAAGGAGTTTAAGGGATTTGTCGATAGTATCAGGAATTAAGTGTAGTTGGGTGAGACAGGGAATCAAGAATGGTGTTCCTGGCACATCTTGCCCAGTTTGGTTTGATATCTTGTGATTTATCTTTTGTAATGTGTCATTGCGTAGAGTGGTATGATTGGGCTGGTCGCAGAATCAGGATTATGGAAACTTTGTTGCATTTTTTTCATATGTCATTGTACTGGCTGGATGCTGCGGTGGATCTGCACATGAGACTCATTGTGGTGGAGAAGGAAGGCAAGTTGCCAGAATGCATAGCCACGAAACTAGAAGTTCAACTTCTGGTACAGTTTCATACAATCATAATGGTCAAACCTACCAATTCTCTCTCAAATAGCTGGAAGGGCTTGCTAAAGTAGTGCAGTGCGTGTGCTCGATAAACATACTCGACGATTTCCTTGAAACGGAGTGAATGTCAAACTTGAAGCAGATGACTCCGTCAAGCTCTCTCTCTGTATCGATCTCGATGGATCCTCGAATTCCATGTTTCACTTGATAGATCTCGAGTTACGCCTGAGAGTTATCGTCGATGTTTGAATAGATAGGTGGCGACTGTAGTGAGGTTGATTGATCGGTGTCAAATCGTGTCTGAGGGTATTCATT
This sequence comes from Botrytis galanthina, assembly GCA_004916875.1. NCBI lineage: Eukaryota > Fungi > Ascomycota > Leotiomycetes > Helotiales > Sclerotiniaceae > Botrytis > Botrytis galanthina. Next base: position 32,146 of record PQXL01000128.1, read on the forward strand.
GAGGTCAAGATAGCTGTGTGGCATCAGTGATAGGATTGGTTGATCGCTTGTTTGTTTCAAGTGTTGCGAGAAGGGTCAGAACTTGGAAGACCTGGATGTCAAAGTTCTAGAAGTGGACAATTGTACCATAGTAGCTAGGAGGAAAGGAATAGGACATTACTTGGGAATCTAAGCCTAGTATTGGGGAGAACTCTTTTGTATTTTCGAGCAGCTATTTCCAACGCTTTGGGGGGCATCTGCTTGTGGACCTTCAAAGGCCACCTTGTCGAGTATTTGTGATTCAAGTAGAGTGCACACAATGGATTCCAATCTTGTTACTCATGAAATTGTTTTCCAGCGAAGTATATGTCATAGCTGCATTATGAAAATCAAGTTACAATCTCTCAAAGGCAAAGTTATGAATTATAACCATAAGCCTAAATAATAAAACTAAAATTACAATTGAAATCGGTCCCGCCGTTACTTTTAGAAGATTTAAGCCGCACCTAATATGTGCAAACGACACAACTTCTACCCATCTAATTCTCACATAAACTCTTCAACATTATCCCCTACACCTCCTGATTTTTCCGCCCACGAAGTAGCACGCGGTGGTCTCCTAGGCATTCCATCCTCAGATCCTCCAACCCTAAAAGCATACAGCACAACATCCTCACTTGGACTCTCAACCTGCGTTCCGAATATTTCCCCCCTAGTACTCATACTTAGATCCGCAATTGCTGCAGAGACCTTCTCAGCTGAAGACACAGGAATATTGGTATCCAATCCTATCACAACATTCCCATACAATTTCTCATAAAGACTTGAGCGTGCGCGTAATTTTCCCTCATCTCCCGATCCATCAACCAATTTCTCTTCGTCATCCTCAGATTTCACAGTATATGATCCTGCGCTTCCTGGGGCAGTAGGACCACCTGTTCCATTCGGAACCCAGAATCTCAAATCCACGCGCAAAAATAGATATCCATATACAACTATGATCTCAAGCATAAATCCAGTAGTATAGAAAACAGGTTTGCTAAATAGATGACTGGGTGCACTGATTGGTTTCTCAATCACAGCTCCTAGAAGACGTGTGATTGCCCCTGTGACTAGAAGTGCAGTAGCGAGCATGAGGATTATGGGCTTCATTCTAAATCTGCCAGCGCCGAACTTTTCGACAGGAGTAGAAGATGGAATTGCGGTAGCAAGAGTGACGAAGATAGCTGGGAACAACGAAAGAAAAAGGGTCCAACATGAACCGAATAAGAGGAGATTCTTCGTTGTTTGAAGAGAGCGAGGATTGAGAGTGAAAAAACTGATAGTGAGAGAGATGATGTTCCAGAATATAATAAAGGGGACTGATACTAAAATCGCGAGGAAAGCTTTCGAAACGATTGGATTCCAGCCGATATTTGGAAGGGTGGCGCGGAGGATTCGTTGGGTGAAAATTACGTTTACGGCGAAGAGAACGACAACTCTGGCTGTTTGTCAGTACTGAAATTCTATGATTGATTTGGAAATAGTAAGATTCCTTACCCGGCATTTTCAAAAATCAAAGCCGCAACAACAATACTATTATTCTCCGGACGAAACGCCCACACAATCCTCATGATACAAGTGACCTACTCGTAAGTCAGCACTCAGTTCACTTGATGCCCATTGAGCAAAATTTGGATTTTGTAACTTACATTCCTAACCATACAGAAATCAAAAATCATATCCGAGATAACAAACTTATGTCCCCTCTTCGAGTTGATTTCATGTCTAATGAAATGTGATGCAGCTCCCACAATAAACAAAATCAGAAACACAACTGTAATCGGTACATCGACGTTTTTATTTGGGATCCCTCCAAGAATTGCTGCGACGGGCGAGAAAGGTCCGACCTTTGGTTGGGTAATTGAAGGTGTCATAGGATCTAGTTGTGCGCCTTGCAGAGCCGGAGATGCGGCAGGTGGTTTGTCTTCAGAGGGTGAGTTTAATCCTGCTTGTTTGGCTGTTCCTGTTGTTCCTTTATCTGTGCTGGTGCTAGAAGTGGAGGGCTCGCTTGGTATGGTTGAGGAAGTCATTTGTGGTTGTGTGGTGACGGTTTCTGTTGTCGATATTTCTATCGTTGTCGTTGCTTGAGGCTCAACTGCAGCTGGAGCAGCAGCCTGTGTTGTGGTGATCTCTATTGTTACTGTTCCTTGCGGTTGAGCGGCAGCTGGAGCAGCAGCTTGTGTAATTGCTGACATTATTTGCTCTGTAGAAACCGATCTTGAGGATGTCGACTGTGTGAATGCTCCATTAGGGGATGTAGGTGAGACGGCTGGTATAGGTGACGCTATAGTACTCATGGTCATTTGCCGCGAGGAAGAAATTCTTGCCATAGATTGAGCAATCGTCGCCAGCGACGGCCCTGTTGTAGCTTGTTGTGATTGACTATTCCCCATGTTGACTGTATATTAGATGCACCTGGCAAGCACTTTAGAAATGAAAGAAAATAAGATTTGTATAATAATGTATTATTTTGACAGATGTCAACGTTTTACATGAGCTTGGCTATCTGACTATATCAATGTGGATATTGTACGATTTCACTCGTCACCTCATCGGTGCTTCCCCTGATATCTCTCTCACAACTGGAGTCCGGATCCCATTCAAAATGTTTCCCGAGCAAAAGAAACATCCGTGAAATGCTCGCATCCCCAGGTATCACAATGATAAGTCCTTCACAATCGACCTAGATTGAATAGACTTCAAGGATGACCTCGAAGTTTTCAAAAGGGATAGGTCGATATTTCCTCGCTAGAAGAAGCTCTGGTCATTGATAGCCCTCGCAACTCCGCGTTTCAAAAAGAATGACTAAGATACCTCGCAACCTCTTTCATTGACAGGTTTGACTTGTCAGTGAATGAACATGAGCCGGGGCGTGATGTGCCACGATGTGAGTTCCTGACTTAACATCTGTCAGTTCGTGAAAAATACAGCGATGGTATCAGTTCGTGCCAATTCCACTATCTGTCAATTCTGAGTCCGGGATTAATGGCACATTGAATAACCGCTTAGAACTCCGGTTTATTTAATCCCGTGAAACAGTGGCTTTGCAACTGAATTCCATGAATTTGTTTCCTTTATGATGTTCGGCCGAAAAATGGAACTTTGTGAACCACAATACCAGTACATGTTGGTCTGTAGTTTTTACTTGGCAGACTCTTCGAAGCTACAACAATACGGCGGAATTTGACGTTCACGATTGAGAGAACTCACTTAAAAAAAGAACAAATCATTGCGACCGAGAGATTAATAGTTTATTAATTCACATTGCTGCCTACTTCCAAGCAGTCCATGCCATCAAATTAAATTTGAACGTAGCTTTCATCACAAAAACAATTTTTGAGGTTTGAAATTGAATTAACATAGGTAAGCCTCAATTTTTCCCCAGAATAAAATTCAATCCTTCTAGAAAACAAACTAATCGTATTGAATTGCCACTTTCATCATACGAAATACGAGGCTCAAGCCACAGACAGATAAATGCTTTTGCCGATTATTACACAGTCGTGTCCGAGAGTCGGATTTTCGTTTCAAAACTTCGTATTCAATTTCCGTCACCACCCAAACGGGGAATCACGACCTCAGACTACGCTTGGATGATTCCTAAAATGGAAAGATAATTTTTCCGAATTGTCCGCAAAAAGAATTTCACACAGAGGACAGAAACGGTAATGTAAGCAGGGGTCTCGCTGAAATATATACGCAAGATGTTGAGGAGAAGCTATAGCCTCTTGAACAAACGACCAAAGCATAGGGTACTTATATCTGCTGTCTTTCAATCAGGCTGTTGAGGCTTGTAGAGATCTTCCCGTACTGAAGGAAAATATGGAACAATCGCTTGCCAATATCGATCAAGTCCGTGCCAAAATTCACAGTGTTTTCGATAATAAAGTTCGAATGCGAGCAATAATGACGGCGGCTGAGTACACCGAGAAAGCTTTCTCAGACATTTATGTAAGATTGGCATATTATCGTGGTGAACTTGCTCTCGAGCAAATTGATGAATCATGCATTTGTTAGTAGAGTATCCGATGCCAAAGGTGCCTTCAGAGCTTCCCTTCCATGATGATGTCAAATTCACGTGCAGTCAGGTCTTATATCATGATGCTAGTCTCGAGTGTTGCCTGCATACAGGACAATTGTTGCGTGTTTATCATCAAGATCCTCGAAGTTATACGTTAAAACTTATGCGTACAAACCACAATTTCAGCCTCACCTGTGTCAAGATATGACACGTAAGTATGCAAATCAATTCTCGCTGCACCTGAGTTGAGATGACACATGAGCATGCAAATCACAATTCTAGCTTCAGCTGTATCGATTTGACACATTGGGAGCATCTATATTACTGCAACAGAGATCATAATCGCCTACTTGGCTATGATGAACTATCACATACTGAGGAATATCTTTCCTGAGCCTTCTGCCTTCTTGCAATATCATGAGACTCGTTATTATGAGATGATTATCAACTGTGCAAGAGCGGCTTCTCAATGAACCTACAGCCTGTTGCATAATGCAATCTTCGGGAACTTTTTGTCTGTTCGCAAATTTATATTATGTTGATTATGATGCGATGATTGTCGGAAGTGGCTTTGGTCTGGACTTACAGCCTATTGTGGGATGGATTCTTCCGCATATCTCTGTGAATTTCAAATATCAAAATAAACTATTATTTTGATGAGATGGCTTTCCTATGGACTCTGACTTTGAGCCGTGTTTGACAGCGTGTGCCTGCAGCCATCATGAATGCATGGATACATCAATGGTTCACGCCAATATCTTGGATTCTCAATCTGAGTCCTTGAGAACTCGATTGTCGGTATATCAGTGAAGACGAATTCGCACATGCATAAATTTGTACAGTAGAAAGTCGACATTATTCAGCACTGAAAAGGTGATGCAAGAAGGTTCACAGAAAAGTAAATTGTGCATTAGTCTGTGTGAGATTCGTGAGCTCATCTGGATCAATTTGGTCGTTACTCAGATCAACGGGAAAGTTTTATGAGGATGGCTGGATTGTAGGTTGTTGATTATTAGCCTAGTACCCAACTAGTGCGGCTGTCAGAGCAGTCTCGCATAGTTCGGATACCATCGTATGCATAGCGTGAATCTTGCCGATACCCCATCTGGCCTAGAAAATATATATTCCTATCACCGGCAGAACCGTGGTTTCCAAGCTACCTCTTGTGAGCAATCGAGTCATCATTGGTTGTGAATTTTGACTCAAAGTTTAGCTAGGAGTTACACTTTTAGTTAACAAGAAACAGGCTGCGCGGGAGAGCGGTAGATTAAGCAGCATGAAAATGTAAAGTTCGTAAATCCATCCGTCATCAATCCATCGGGTCGAGAACGCTCTCAAATGACATGTATGGAACCGATCAACCATACCGATCAACCATCAGTCACTTATCCTGGGTCCGATATTGACGTGTTGCTCACCGGCTATCTGAGTCCCGCCGCCTCCGGAAATATTTCACCATTAGATTTTTGACACGCGCGTGAAATTCTACTCGCATGCTAACAAAAATCATTGAAGTCCGATCTTTGCGGTGGAAGGCTGCCTTTAGCGTAACCCGCTAATCGATAAAGTGACGGTGGGACCCTAGACTGGCCACTAAGTTTCGCTTCCTCTGCTTTTGGCCTTATTCCTTGCAAATTCGCATCCTAATCATGTTTGCCAAGTTCGGAGATCTGTGTAGTTCAAGCCAAATCTTAAACTCTTCGGACCAGCCCTAAGGCTGACTTGAGAAAGGATTTTCGGCTGAGGTTTTAACTAAATCAAAGCAAGTAAAAACTCATAAACAAATCTGTAGATTGTAGAACGTTGCATGTGGCTTTGAAACAATCAATCACCTACAAATTATGCCGCCTGGGCACCTAGGGAGTGCCGCGATACTTTTTTTTCGCAGTGTCCTCGTAAACTCACTTGTCCCAGTATATGGCAAATTCCAGCCTCCAAATTGAAATAAATTAACCATCACGAAGATAGCCCACAGAAATTTGATGTGGCGAAGCACATTGATTAATTCATTCGTCAAGCAGTATCTTCTAGATTGAAAAAATATTATCGGTCGTCGAAAATTCATTTGTTTCGTATTGCGAAGAGGGTCAAAACATGCCGTTTTTGGGGGTGGGGGTTTCAAAAATCTGTCTGTTTCAAAAATTAATGAGAAATATTTGACACAACTCGCAACATTTATTAGCATCATGCAACCTCATCATGATACCTGCAGCGATTTGTGGAACTGAGAGCTTGCCTTATCGACTTATCGAACAGAAGCTGTACTGAACAAAATCCCCATAACATCACATGTCAGTAATTCTTCGGAGACGGTTCAATTCCTGATACAAGACTAACTGTCAAATACACGTTGTATTTATTTGTGGCCATATTTAAAATGAAAGGGATGCTTTACCTGAGCAATGTCCAAACATCGATCACTCGATAGACGATGACAAACTCGGGACCGATAACAATTCTTTTGCTTAGAATAGATGATTGCGGTGATGACCTGATTACTCGGTGCTCTCATATTCAAGCGGTCTATTTTAAAAAGTAAATTCAAGAGGCTTAACAAAACCCATTGGTTCCACGCATCTGGGAACTAAAGATTTATCGTGAAAGATATTCTGTTTCTGTTCGCGAACCAATGAGCGTATGCAATGCAAATCCAGAAAAAGAAATCTCAAAGCTTATCTTCCTCAACCCTTGTTGATCTGCGTGGCCCGCCGGGACATTAGCGCAATAAACATGAGCAAACCTGTAAAGAAGAAACGAAACTATGCTTAGATACTCGAGTAGTGACAACTTAGACTACTTAGCACTGCACTGTAATCGGTGGTACCAAAGCGTCAGAATTGTCCGCCTTTTCCAGAACGGGGATCCGTGCAGGGGTAACTCTGCCAAATCATCTCTTATGCTATGATCGACATTTAGCGGAACAAGGAAATATCAATAGCTGGAAACCAATTCACAACTGCATCGAATCGATGTTCTCATTAGCATGCAAGAAGTATGCAGTTGTAAGTAGGATACTGTTACACAGTGTTTGCTCAGTCGAGCAGAATTGAGAAAGACACTTGCAGCTTCTTGATAAGATACATACCTAATCAATCCCCACTTCTTTGCAACGTTTAAGCCTCTTCAAGAATGAGCTAGTGTAGTCATGGTCTTAGCAAGGTTTGTCAGTGCAAACATCAGTCTCTCTACAATGCTTCTCGCAAGCAATGAAGGGCGTCGAAGTTCGACCGCACTTTTCCGTGTTTCAAGTCATCTTTCGATAGTCTCATGTAAACCTGACTTTTGCCCGGCACGTCAATTTAGAATCGAGATTCTGATCGCCAATAATAGTACCTCTTTTGATTACGAGGAATTAGCGTCACTGAAGAGCTTGAGCGCCCAGAATCTTACTGTAATATTCCCAAAGAGTTGACGGGGTTGGTGCACTATCGTGAACTTCTACCATGTGGATAAGGTAGGTGCAGTTGAAACAAGACGTAGGGTTAAAAATACATGGCTTCCGAAAAAGTATCTATGACCATGTGAAGATCTCAACTTGTATATATGTATACTGTCAGGTACTCGTGAAATTAGATATCGCGCTTTCGTTCTCCTGACTTTCCATCCAGCATTCGTTCTTCATTCCAATCTACTAATCTTTTCCAATACTTCAACGACTCCAAGCACTCCATAGTAATAGCGCGGGTCGCATAATTTTTTCAAGATGGATGTTATATTATTCGGAGATCAAACTGTAGACTGCCAGTCATTCATTAAGAAGGCACTTCGTCGCAAGAACTGTCCTATCTTAAGCACCTTTTTAGAACAGGCCCATGCCGCCCTTCAAGACGAACTTTCATCACTTCCATCGACTGCCCGACAACATGTTGCTGTTTTCTCAAGTGTTTCCGAGTTCACTGAGCGATATTTCGAGGCCGACCACCCGGACTTGGCAGTCGAAAGTGCCATTACTTGCTTGGCTCAATTGACACATTTCATTGGGTATGTGTAGAATTCTGTAGAGGCGATTGACCAAGAATACTTGAGCTGACCTGTCTTTCCTAGATTCTTCGAGGAGAATCCACTTGCATACTTAGACCCCACTAGTACTGAGGTGCTTGCAGTGTGCACTGGGCTACTCGCCGCATCCGCAGTTGCATCATGCAAATCGCTTACATCTCTCATTCCCCTAGCTGTGCAAGCAGTACGCATTGCCTTCAGGCTGGGATCAAGAGTTGCAGCAGTTGGAAACCAATTGGAAACCGCGAGTGATCGACAAAAGACCTGGTCAACAATCGTAATGGGCATAAGCCCAGAGGCAGCAGAGCATGCTTTGGCGGAGTTTAATGAGTCAAGAGGACTTGTCCAATCAACGAGATTGTACATCAGTGCCATTGGTACCACCTCTATCACAATCAGTGGAACACCTACCCTCCGAGCTCAGTTTTTGAAAAACTGTGAGGCATTCCAAAATCTTCAACGACGCGAAATCAGCATTCGAGGGCCATATCATGCCGCCCACCTTTACAACCCACAAGACATCGAGAGAATTTTGTCACCATCAATTGTGGAAAGCCTGAGCAGCTATTCATCAGTCTTGCCACTTGTTGGAACCCCTGCACACAAGGAAAGTATACCGACAGTCGACCTGTTCAGAAACTCCATTATGGAAATTTTGGCAGAGCAGGTAAAATGGGACCGATTGGTGAAATTGGCTGTTGCAGACGTTAGAGAGTCTGAGCAAACCGAAGTCAGAGTTCTTGCCATGGGACCAACTGCTCTCGGAAACAGTCTTGTCTCGGGACTCAAGAATGCCGGTAGCTTCAAGCTCTCGATGGAAGACCACATTTCTTACTCCATGCAAAACACCATTCCAAGAGGAATGGTTGGTAGAATGTCCGAGTCCAAGATTGCCATCGTCGGAATGTCAGGTCGATTCCCCAATTCGGCTGACCATGAAGCATTCTGGGCGCTCCTCGAACAGGGTCTTGACGTCCATAGAGAAATTCCCGCCAACCGTTTCGATACCAAACTACACTGCGACCCCTCCGGAAAAGGAAAGAACAAGACTCATTCTCCATTTGGTTGTTTCATCGACGAGCCCGGAAAATTCGACCCTCGATTCTTCAACATGTCACCAAGAGAAGCTATGCAAACTGATCCAATGCAGAGATTGGCTATCTCTACTGCCTATGAGGCAATGGAAATGTCTGGATTCGTCAGAGATAGAACTCCTTCCACCCAAGCACACAGAATTGGTACCTTCTATGGTCAAACTTCTGATGATTGGCGTGAGATCAACGCCGCTCAAGACATTGACACATATTATATCACTGGTGGTGTTCGAGCTTTTGGACCTGGTAGAATCAACTACCACTTTGGCTTCAGTGGTCCATCATACAGCGTGGACACTGCCTGCTCGAGTAGTATGGCGGCTATAAACCTAGCAGTCACTTCATTACGTGCCGGTGACTGCGATACTGTATTCGCTGGTGGTATGAATGTCATGACTAACCCAGACATATTCTCTGGCTTGTCGAAGGGTCAATTCTTGTCAAAAACTGGGTCTTGTAAGACCTATGATGATAGCGCTGATGGCTATTGCCGTGGTGATGGTGTCGTCACTCTTATTCTGAAGCGACTTGATGATGCGGTGGCCGATCGGGATCCAATTCTTGGAGTCATTGCTGGCATCGCAACAAACCATAGTGCGGAAGCCATTTCCATCACTCATCCTCATGCAGGCGCGCAAAAGTTTTTGTTCCAGAAAGTTATGGACGAAGCTAGAGTAGATATTCGAGACGTCAAATACGTAGAAATGCACGGAACAGGAACTCAAGCAGGAGATGGCGTTGAGATGGACAGTGTTTCTTCCATTTTTGCACCATCGAACAACCTTCGCCGTCGTCTTGATCAACCACTATTTGTAGGTTCAGTCAAGTCTAACGTTGGACACGGAGAAGCTGTTTCAGGTGCAACTGCCTTGGTAAAGATCATGATGATGCTCAAGAAAAGTATGATTCCACCACATTGCGGAATCAAGACGAGAATCAACCAGTCCTTCCCCAAGGATTTGAAAGATAGAAATCTCAACATGGCTTTCAAGCCAACACCTTTCCCTAGACCTACGAATGGAAAGCGATATGTCTTCATGAACAACTTCAGTGCAGCAGGTGGTAACACCGCAACTTTGCTCGAAGATGCACCAATTCGACAGCTGGAAGGTTCTGACCCAAGAACATCGCAGGTCGTAATTGTGTCTGCAAAATCTCTTGCATCATTCAGAAACAATGTTCAAAAGCTCCTCGACTGGTCAAGAGATCAACCTAGCTCATGCTTGCCAAGTCTTGCATATACCACATCTGCTCGCCGTTACCACTACCAATATCGTATCGCAGTTGATGCCAAGGATTTGCAAAGTGTTCAAAATGCTTTGAGCGCTTACACAGAGGGTGCTCATGCTCCAGTATCGAACGTCAAGCCAAGAGTTGCTTTTGTTTTCACGGGCCAAGGATCACACTATCTTGGAATGGCTAAGGCCTTCTTCTGTGATATAGAACAATTCCGCAATGATGTCGAGGATTTTGATCAAATGGCCCAAGCTCAGGGCTTCCCGTCCTTCATTGGCCTCATTGATGGAAGCATCACTGACCTTAGCGTTGCATCCCCAGTCATGACTCAATTGGCCATTCTTTGTGTAGAGATAGCTGTTGCAGCACTTTGGCAATCATGGGGAATCGAGCCATCCGCCGTTGTTGGACACTCTCTCGGAGAGTATGCAGCTCTTCAGGTTGCTGGCGTGATCTCCACACATGATGCTATTGCTTTAGTCGGCAATCGTGCTCAGCTTTTGGTTTCAAAGTGTACTGCAGGTAGCCATGGCATGTTAGCAGTTCGGGCAGGCTTTGCTGCAGTCGAGCCTTACTTGTCAGATATCGAATGTGAGAAGGCCTGCATCAACGGCCCTGAGGAAACAGTATTCTCGGGTACTGTTGAGAACATGAACCGCCTTAAGGAGGTCTTGAGCGCACAAGGGTTCAAGAACACCATGCTCAATGTTCCATACGCCTTCCACTCCGCTCAAGTCGAGCCCATTTTGGATTCTTTCATCCAATCTGCTAAACCAGCTGTTTTCCATCAGCCAAGAATCCCAGTTATGTCAACACTTCTTGGAAACGTTGTAGAGGATTCAGGTGTCTTTGGTCCAGAGTATCTTTCTAGACATTGCAGAGAAAGTGTCGACTTCTTAGGGGGTGTCAGTTCTGCTATGAACAGTGGAATTATTGACGAAAAGACCTTGTTTGTTGAGATTGGGCCACACCCAATCTGTTCCAACATGGTGAAAGCAATCATCGGTACAAGTGCCATCACTGTGCCATCACTAAGCAGAAATGCCGACGCATGGACAACGACAGCCACCAGTTTGGCAACGCTCTTCAACTCTGGTCTTGACTTCAATTGGAACGAGTATCATGCCAATTTCAAGAGCGCACATGAGGTCCTCGATTTGCCTTCTTATTCTTACGACGACAAGGTTTATTGGATCGACTATCGTGGAAACTGGTGTCTTACTAAAGGCGACACCCAAATGATCGCGCCTGCAGAAGTACGACCAACTTTCTCGACAACTACTGTGCAAAAGATTCTCTCTGAGGTTGTTGATGAGGATAACGTTAATGTTATTGCTGAGTCTGACCTTATGGAACCAAAGCTACGAGCCGCCATTTCTGGTCACTTGGTTCATGGCCAACCACTCTTCCCATCATCCATCTACGGTGATATGGCTTTGACAATCTGCGATTATGCACTTAAGCTCGCTCAGCCAGATGCTAAATCTGTTGGTTTCAATGTCGGAAGTATGGAAACCCATAAGCCATTGGTTCTCGATAAGAACGCCAAAACTCACATCCTTCAAATCGAGACCAAGCTTGATCTTACTCACCGACGCGGAACCGTCAACTTCCGCACATTCGGAACAGATGGAAAGCCAGTTGAACAAACCAAGTGTGAAGTTACTCTTGAGGATTCATCATCATGGTTGAAAGATTGGGACCGTCGCAAGTTCCTTGTCCAAGGACGAATTGAGACTTTGATGAGCCACAAAGAAGTTCACAAGGTTCAAAGAGGAATGGCTTACAAATTGTTTGGCGCTCTTGTCGATTACGCTCAACAATATCGTGGAATGGATGAAGTATACCTGTGGAGTGAACAATGTGAGGCAACCGCCAAAGTACAATTCCAGACATCAGAAAATGATGGCAAGTTCTTCATGAGTCCATACTGGATCGACAGTGTTTGCCACATTTCCGGGTTCATCATGAATGCTAACGATGCTGTCGATTCTACCAAGCATGTCTATATTTCGCACGGATGGGAGTCCATGAGATTTGCCAAGAACATGTCAGCCGACAAAGAGTACAGATCTTACATCAAGATGCAGAAGGTACCAGGTGGTGGTGAGATGGTTGCTGGTGATGTATACGTCTTTGAAGGGGATGAAATCATCGCAGTCGTTGGTGGTATCAAATTCCAGCGCGTACCCCGCACTCTTCTTCAGACACTACTTGCACCAAAAGCTATTCCAGCTCGTGGTGGTGCCAAAGCAGCTCCAGCTCCAACCAAAGCCGTTGCATCCAAACCATCAAAGGCTGTCTCCAAGCCTGCTCTCAAAATTGCCAGCAAACCAGTTTCAAGAGGTATCTTCTCCAAAGCATTGGCAATTATGGCCGAGGAGATCGGATGTGATGTCGCTGAATTGGCAGGCCCAATGAGATTCTCTGATATGGGCGTCGACTCACTTCTTGGCTTGAGCATTTCTGGCCGATTCCGTGAAGACCTCGAGATTGATTTCCAGAGTAGTGTTTTTGAGCATGAGCCTACTGTAGACCATCTCAAAGCTTACATGACTAGATTCGAAGACGATAACAGTGCTGAAAGTTCAGGCATGTCTACCCCGGAAATGGTTTCCAGCCGTTCAAGCGAAATTGGGGATGACGGGTTTGATCTAGTTGAAAGTGACCCTGAAAGCTCTGCCGTCGATGGCGATGACGATAGCGAAAATGCAATCATCATTCAAATCATCAGGTCTACCATTGCGGAGGAGATGGGCGTTGAGATTGAGGAGATAACTGATAACACAGACCTGGCTACCATGGGTATGGATTCTCTCATGAGTTTGAGCATCTTGGGTGCGCTCAGAGAGAAGACTGGCCTGAATCTGAGTTCCGAGTTATTGGTCGAGAACACCAGCGTGGAAAAGATTGAAACAACTTTGGGTCTAAGAGCAGCCAAGCAGCCAAAGGTTGTTGAGATCAAGAAGACAACAAAGGTTACTAAGGTGACTTCCACATCAGTACAACCAGCTGCTCCAACTCAAGTCGCCAAACCTATCAATCTATCTCAATACCCTCCATCAAAGTCTATCCTTTTGCAAGGTAACCCAAAGACCGCAGCTCGCACACTTTTCCTTCTTCCGGATGGTTCTGGTGTCGCTTCTTCGTACGCCCCACTTCCTCAAATTGACCAAGATCTAGCTGTGTTTGGTCTCAACTGCCCTTTCATGAAAGACCCCACAGATTTCAATATCGGTGTTCCAGCAGTCACTCAGATTTACCTCGCTGAGATCCAACGTCGTCAACCACAGGGACCGTATCTTCTTGGAGGTTGGTCTGCCGGAGGTGTACTTGCGTACGAATGCACCCGTCAGTTGATTGCAAAGGGTGAGAAGGTCGAGAAGCTTGTCTTGATCGATTCACCATTCCCTATTGGACTCGAAGCGCTACCAGCTTCCTTCCATCAATATTGTGCCAAGGTTGGTCTTCTTGGCGATGGTGGACTTGAGTCATTGCCAAAATGGCTCCTTCCCCATTTCTTCTCCACCGTACGCGAACTCACTGCCTACTCTGATCACTTGGGATCTCTACCATCCATCAACACTGTCAACATGCCACAAACCATCGCCATCTGGGCTCGTGATGGTATTGTCCACAAGGAAGATGACCTCAAGCCAGAGTGGGATCCCAAGGTGAGGATGCCCAACTCCATGGACTGGTTAACTCATGATCGCAAAGATCTCGGACACAATGGATGGGAGAAGTTGGTCGGAGAGGGAAACATCAAATGTTTGAGCACAGGGGGAAATCATTTCACGATGATGAGAGATCCAATCGTAAGTTAATTCTCTGAAGTTCAATGTATGTGGGGTAATTTGCTGACTAATCATTACAGACAAACGATTTGGCCAAGCTCATGAAGCAAGCTCTTAAGATGTAAAATCAACTTTTATATCATGGCACAATTGCCCTTAGATTTCATGTTTTCCTTATAATTAGTATTATTATCTTGGGTTTTGGGTATCGGCTGGGGAGGAGTTTACTTTTACACTTGCATATGATCCATAATCCTTCACGATTCAACGCGTTTGTACGTATACGGCGTCCTTTGGGGGATTCAGGCGAAAAAACAAATCGCTCTTGTTCTTTTAGAAAATTTCTTATATAGAAACTTTAGATAGTATAGAATTTTATATTTCATAATATACTCATATATGAGCTCCCATTTCCATCGTGCTGTTGAATGCATTTCTCCCGCATTCGAAAAACTTCGCTTCGCCATTATACAATATTGAGTCGGGCTGCTATCAATACCTTCCAAGGTTGTCCACACGAGAAAGTCTTATTCATTCAAAATTTCCTTTACGCTTTGAATTATCATATTTGATTAAGCCGCATCACTAGAAGTAAAATTCTCAAGAGGCCAGTGGTGTGCGAGCAACTGTGAGCCGTCGTCCGTAAGACTCTGAAAAGCTGGTTATGTGTACAAGAGACTTGAGGTTAGCTGGCTAGTAGCCAGACATATGTTTACCATCTTCATTTTCGCGAAAGATAATTTTTGAGGATAAAAATTATGCTGAATAAATGCTGTATAGTGATGCACATGGTATCTGGCCAACTCATCTCCGTTTCCCATGGAAAGAATCTCAAAAGAGCTGGAACTTTCACGAAGCAAGGGAACATCTTTATCTACCACTTTATCTCAAGACTGGAATCATTCCCACGTTGATTACTTCTTGGGCTGACCAACTGAAAGTTCAGATTCAGCCTGATGATAATTGAATTTCACGCTATCACTTGTCATACCATCGCAATGCCATCGTTCAACTAAGACGGGCTATAGTGTGTCAATCGATTGTGGTTTACTTCGAAATTTGATTATGGAAATCGTCATATGTAATGGATGTCAAACACAAAGTTTTCCTTGTATGACTATGATCTTCAGAGGACGTACTTTCACAGCTCAATACATGGTACCGTCGCTACTAGGGGCAGAACGCCGTCTGTCATTCATATTGTCAAAAAAAGTTCAACTATTGGTTCAACAGGGTATGGATATCATATCACTGTTCGTATCGAGATGCTTCCAGACTTGTTCATATTCACGAGAAAACAGTCCCCGTGGACTTTCTCTTCCGCGCGAAGTCTTCCAGAGCAACAAAATTTGACTTCTATATCGAGAATACGTTTGGTCGCGCTATGCTTGCTGGTAAGAGATTCTGGCATTTGAGAGTCAGATATTGTGAACAGGACAATCAAAGGATAATATGAGTCGGAGCAATACATGTTATAATTGGTGACAGAAATACAGTCATCTGAATGCGAAGCATCTTTCCTGTAACCGCCAAAAGTTTTAATCGCTACTCATACTCAGTTGGTTCATCTCATCAACTCCCAGCTAAAGATGCGTTCAGGCTCAATACCAGCTCTAGGTGCGCCTTTAGTGATGGACAGTACAATTTGAGCCGAAGTGAATATCTAGGAAGCCTCTCTGATTGAACTCCAACGTCAGAATCACTTGAATTTGCTCTAAGGAGTCTACAAATTTGTTTCATAGCTCAGATACCCGTGCTCAAATATCTACATACCTACTTACCGAAAAGCATTCTTCAGCTAGGCATGCACAACTTTAACACTCCATTAGGTTAAAAAGCCAAAGGAATTGTACCCTTCAACATGCATCCATGCAAATCCCACAGAATAGCCATCTACATATCAAGCTCGAGAGGCCTAAATTCAAGCCTCTCTCAAAGTACTCATACTTAACCAATTTGGGCTATATATCTGATATCCTTCGCGATGAAAAAACTTTCTGTTTACTTTCTTCACCGTACAAACACCGCAAAGCATAACTCTACGGGATATTGATATTACAAATTAAGTGTCTAGAGTTAGGCCGCAGCTTGGCTATCAGCACTGGCAATGACGATGTCTGGATAGACAGAATTTGTCATGGATATTCTGTTGAGGACTAGCCACTATAGATGATCATTCCAATCGATAGATCGATACCACACATACAGTCCTGTGATGAAAAACCCTCCTTCAATGAGTCCATCGAACTAAGAAGAAAGAGTATAAAACAAAGCAGCCCCGAATATGAATCAATTGACCGAGTATGGTAACCTTTCAATAGACACCGAGCAGAGTTGATAGAATGCATCACTTACTTTTTCCTCCCCGCGCAACAGAACATCTGACTTCGAATTCCGAAACATCCCATGTGGAACTGTACAATATGTACATCCCAGAGTAGATCAGGGGTTCAGATCGTGCACACCATAATGGCGGGTCAGTTCCCGCCCCGGGAATCTTGCATGCGCCTACTCTTTCTCTCATCTCTTATGTTGCACATCTAAAGATTGTTTACTTTCACCCTCTCCACCAATCGGTCTTGATTGCGAAACTTCAACCCCTTACTATAATCTTCACGATACCTGGAGATATTTGTTGCACATCTAAACATTGTTTACTTCTATTTACTTTGGATGATTGAGCCAATCATCGTCCACAATTTCTTCCGAATACTTTAAAGTAAAGCAGATGTATAGCCCTAGAAAGCAAAGATTGTTTCTACTATTTGCTGGCACGGCTGGCAGCTGTAACTAGATGCCGCTAATGATGAAGTGGGGTAGTAAGAGGTAAATCAGTGGGTACACCGCTCTTTGTACAACTCGGTGAGGGGTGATTGTTGGTCATTGCTTTAAGAGGGTGGTGATCAATGAGCACGGGGAAACATGGAATCGTGAAAGAGATCACGAATAAGTTGATATGTAATGATGCGTGGCAAAAAGTTTCGCTGACGCAAACAAGCAACATGAAACACAGGCAAAAAAAAAGAAATCTAAAGGGTACCAAAACCGCATGAATACTGATGAAACACATCAAGCATAACTGTCAAGTTCTAGCTATTCTAGATTTCAGAGAATGAATCAAGCATCCCCACAATACCCAAGAAACTCCCTCCCCATTCTTTTGCCAACCGAAAGAACTCCTCTGAGCTTCAACCTTCACAACAAGTTTCTTTCCACTGATACCCTCTTTCAGCATATTAAAAAACTTTTGCGCACTTGCAATACCTCCTTGTATAATCCCTACCGGCGAAGCGGTAACCACATACTTCTTCCCCAAGAATCTTTCAAGAAATTATTGGAAAACAATGCACTCACATCTTGAGGGGTAGTACCAAGAAGAGCAGCCACGGACTTGAAGACTTCAATATCTTCAAGGTTTGGATATTATTTTGGCCAAGGAAGAGTCAAGCCAAGTTTGCTCTTACCATGCCCTTTAGCCGATGAGATATCAGCCGGGAGTTGAGGAGTATCATTCTCCAGAGTGGCGTCAAATCCAATTGTTAGATACATATTCGAAGTGTTAACTTTCCTTGCAATATTTCTTACAACTTCCGGATCCCTGTAATTGAAAGTAGCAGTTGCACCAGTAGATTCAAGGTACTTGTAGTGTTTCTCTCTAGCCGTCGTGAAGACTATATATCCCGCCAGATTACAAAGTTGTATAACGACAGTCCTTACAGACGACGTGTCTCCCCAAATCAACATTCCCTCATTACTCTTCTTCCTTCTTCCAAGCATTCTCAGAAAGTCTAGTAGTAAATAGAACCCTATAGCAACCTTATCCATAGCCATAGCCATGGGAAAAGTACTCGCATCCTCAAAGCTCAAATCGTCCAGAATGTTCGTCGTTGCAGTTTCTCTACAGGATTGCCAAACCCTATCATATATCTTGCCGTTGTAGATAACTGCTGCGAATCCAGTGACTCTTTCTCCGACGTCAAATTTCGTAATAGAGGAACCGACGGATTCGATAGTGTCTGAAAAGTTACCGCTGAGGACGTTGGGATAGGAAGTGACGAAGAGATTCTAAGCTTCGATTTTGAAAACAACCGGGTTGGCAGCTATTGCATAAGTGCCAATGATGAGCTCGTCGAGGGCGGGGTCAAATTTAGGTCGGCGTTCGATAGTAACTTGGCTTTTTTCGTCTTGACTATGGTATTGAGGTCGACTTGAAATTGAGTAGCAAGATGCATATGGTGTTTTCTTTCAATACTAGAGTTCTGGTAGACATATATTATTCCATAACAAGAGGTCATCGCCATACCATTGTGGGCATACTGAACGTACCTCGCCGCAAGCACGCGTTATGATTTATGATACACCATTATGAGTGCTTTGGCCTGCATAATAGTAATCCAGATTCTAAGAAGCAGCTACGAATTCCATACTTAACCGTTGAAGATTACGGAATTTTCCCCACAGAATGGATTAACTCCGTTGACATAGGTAATCTGATAATGACGGGTTTGTGACTATGGCTAGTGGTTGAGGTAACATCACGTGAAGCCAGACTAGTCCTCTTAGTATTCTCTAGTGCCAAATTGAGTTTATAATGCAATTATAAAATCCGTCCATCACCAATACATAACTCAGTACCATAACGAAAATAACTTTGGATCTGTTACCTGGTATCGATACAAACGACTGACAAAATATCATGGAGACACCGCGCGAAAACGACCCTTTGATGTTGACCAAGGAGGTTCAAACCTTCCAAAGCATATTGAACGACGTGAAGAAAGCTATGAACAAGAGTCATAGAAAGTTTTTTCAAACAAGTAAGACCTGTCCAAAGACCTCTCTGTGCAAAATCATGTACCAATTTGAATCCTCGCTAACGAATGGTCAATACAGTCCATGCTAGAGATATAGTCACTCGTACTCAAGACTGGGTGACAACTATACAGCTTAGACTTTCTTGTGAGCGGGAAAGAAGAATTGCTGATAGAATTGATGGAATCAATCTATTGACAGGTTACTATTTAGAAAGAAGATCCATCATGAGATCTCAACGACACTCGCGTGACGCTTACCCCAAGAAGATGTATGATCTGTCTCAAAATATGATGGAGCAGCACAAAAGATTGGTGGCAAATGAAATAACTATAAAAGAAGTAGAGCGTATCCAGAAAATTGCTTACCGCGCCAAACATCCTTTCAAAAATAAGAAAAATCTTCCTAGGGTGCTATTGAAGTCCCGATTTTGTGGCACTTGCACAAGAGGCAGAGAACAGAAATTCAATGAGGAGTATTGCCCAATCTTTATTTCCAGCGGGTATTATCAGAACATAAAAAATCGAGGTCTCAGAGAACATTGCTTAAAGCCCAAAGACAAAGGAGAAAAGATCAACTGACATCTTTACCTGGTCCACACGCGATCAATCTCTTCAAAAGAATTCGGCCTCATTCCCCGAATGCGGTCCCTCTAGACCAGAAGATAGCTCAATCAAGTTTGCCCCAGGATCCGACGAACAAATTTCCCAAGTTCACAAGTCTGCCGCCTGAACTTCGTCGAATGATATGGAAGGCTGCACTTCCGGAAGGTCGCCATATCTTTGCAGACGATTCAGAACGTGGACTATGTCATCTCCTGCCATCACTTGAGGTGTCTAATTCTAAGAATTCCCTCCAATTGGCCTGCAAAGAATCACATGAAGTTGTAGAAGAACGTTATACGTTTGTATTCCAAGCAATGTGTACTGGGCCGGCGGCACAATACCCTGAAAACATTACCTCACTTAATCTTCTACCTTTCAACCCTGACAAAGATATCGGAACTGTATACTTATGGTTAGAGGAGAGAGACACTTGGGAAGAAGAAATCTGTGGACTTACTCCAGTCAAGCATCTGTCACTGGATGGTGATTATTCCTATGATATAGACGCAGTTGAACATTTAGAAGCTGCATGTCCAAATCTCGAAATTCTGACAATTAGAATCGAGGGAAATGATTTCTTTCGGGAGCTCATTGAATTTAATCCCCGTGTCGACTTTGAACCCATGGAGATAGATTCCAGTTTCTTTGACAATCTAGCAGCCACAATATCCAATGGAAAGGGTTGCCCAACTCGGAAGGCACAGCACTATGGAGAATTAAGAGACAAGTATAATAAATACACAAAGCTTTTCGATTGCCTTAAGGAAAGACACTCTGAGTATTGGAAGCGAGTGAACATGACGGTCGTTTTGTCACAGAAGCCAGCCTAAAGTTGGCCATGTCGGCATCGTATGTAAGGAGGGTATACCTTTGATGTTTTGATATGTTCGATATAACGAACCATGGTGGATTCTTATCTTGGGGTCAACAGGGGTTTCATGAAGAGGAAGAATTTAAAATATGAGGTGTTTTCATTTGTATTCTAACCTTATATCTTGATACCTAGCTATGGAAAGATGATTGGATACGGAATTCAAATGTTAAGCTAGATATCTTGATTCGAAATAGATTCTTGTATAGGATTATTGAATAGCAATTGCAATGTATGATGGAAATCTCCAAGCAAAGAAGTTCACTGGACAACCTTATTAGTGGTGATATGCGTAACCGATATATTGGAAACACTATTTCGCACCCTTTCGTAAAGCCACAGCAGCCACAGCAGCCACACGTGGGCACCCTCTCACCCCAAGGCTGAATCATAGCCTCATAAACTTTTTCTAAATCAAACCTCTCCCTCTAGAATTCATACATCTAGAGACTCACTATTTCTTTTCTCATATATATTATATAATATGCCACTCTTCACTCTTCCCATATCTGATACATCTCAAACATCCGCCACCACTCCTCAAATCCACTTTGCACCTCTTTCTATACGATCCCAAAAACGAAAACGACGCGATAGCGATCAAAATGACGAGTACAATAATGATTATATCGCGAACACAAATACCAATTCAGGAAAAGGAAAGGAAATAGATGATGGAGGACCGTCATACCCTTCTGCAGAGAATACGAATCCATTGAGTTTAACGCCGGCAGAGGTCATGCAATATCGATTAGCTGGCTTGGGCCTCGATAAAGAATTACCATCGAAAAGTGGAGTTAAGAATTGGCCGCATAGGGGTTTACCTTTCAAATATTCTGTAACTTCCGATGATGGCGACTCTGCTGTGAAATCTCGAGACGATGAAGATGAGGATTCCGAAGAAGAATCCGCGAAAAGTCGGAGAGAAAGGGAAAGACGTAAGAAGGAAGAAAAGAAGACTGGGAGGTCAAATTTGAAGATTCAACATTTAAGTGTATTGGTTGCGATTATGATGAGGAATTTGGAAGAGGGGGATATGGAGAGGGCGGGACGGGCCTGGAGTTTACTTTTACGGATGCAGATTTCGGGGAAGGGAATTGAAATTAGGAAGACGGGGTTTTGGGGTATCGGAGCTGAATTACTGATGAGAGGTGTGACGAATAAACAGAGAAAAGAATGGTGGGAGGAGGATATGGGAGAAGGGAGTGGTGATGATAACAATAATGACGTGAACCCAAAAGAAGGAGAGGAAGATGCAAAAGGGGAAGACAAGGGAGGCGAAGAAAAGAGATATGGTACAGCTGAAGGACTCCTCAAAGTAAAGGATTATTACGAACGTCTTATTCTTCAATATCCTTACAAACGACAATTCCACGATTCAGTTACTGCGCTCGATTTCTGGCCTGCGATGCTTGGGTGTGAAATCTATGGAATACAGTTTGAGCATAAAGATGGTTTACGAAAGATTGCCAAGCAAGCAAAGAAGGACGAAGATGGGGATATAAGTGATAGTGATATCAGCGACGAAGAAGATTTAGATGATAATGACGAAGAAGGGGATCCAGGGGATAAAGCATTCTTAGCCCACCAACGTCGCCAAGACCGTCTTCTTAAACGGCGAAAAGAAAAGCGCTGGGAAGAAAGAGATGAAGTTCGACGAGCAGCATTAGTAGCCACAGAACTGGTAGCCCAAAGAATGGATGAATTGATGACGACGCCTCCATACTCTGATTCGAAAGTCCTGCTTCGTCTCAGAGGAATGGTAGCTCTATACATTGGAAATCTATGTGTACCAGAAAAATGGGAAGGTGATGAGGATTGGTTGGGTAAAATGAGAGGTGGACCGATGGAGGCTGATAGAAGGTTTCTGGGACGACAACGAGAGGCAGAGGTTAGAAGGGGCATGGAGAAGAGGGAGGATGAGAGGAGGAGGGCTAGAGGCTTGTTTGGGAAAATTGGGGTCGAGTGGGATGATGGGGATGAGGGGATGGATTTGGATATGACTTTGGAGGGATATGAGGGGGATGAATGATCCGGAATTGTATCATCAGATTAAGGTGGATATGTCATCCGGGATTGGCATACTAAAATCAAGGAGTCCTGGAATACGTGGAGTTATAGGATAGATACCCCTTTTATCTTTATTTTTTGTTTCGTTAGGGTCTCGTAACTATTTTGATCTATGGAAATGTTTCTTCATATTGATCTATTACTTTCTCACCGACTTATCTCGAGCTTTCTTTCGTCGGTGTACATTACTTTAGCTCACTGATCTACTATATAGGGCTATAAAGTTTCACTAGTCAAGTCAAGACACCGTAATTGATTTCCATAGACATGTATGCATACCTATACGATATCGATACATCATTTCAATAACCAATCTGATCGTCACAGCAACCAAAGCACGAGATAGAGACTCCAATACCACAGTAAAATTTCTCAACATTCGTCGTTAATTCTTTTCTCATTAAGTAATCTATCTATTCATCGATTGTACCCGATAATGGTATGGTATCATAAACCCTGTAACCTTTTCCCAAACGCCCATTAAATGCTCATTACCGTGCATGTCGCTCATAAATCATATGTTTGCCTCGTTCTCCATAAGGCTAGTTTCCACTTCTCATGCGCTGTAGACGCTCCAGTCAATAGCGGCTACATTATCGTAACAGCTAACCGTTGCGGCGGACGCATCTTCCACTCCACTGCCCTCGCTGCATTGAGGCAACAATGCAACATCGGAACATCCAGCGGGGGTCTCTTGGCTATATCCTCTGTAGAAGAGTTGGATCGCAGGACCATATAGAAGCGTGGTGTTGCAAGCGTAGAAAGTTTCTCCTTGGTATCCATGGAGTTGAGTAGTTTGGAACGGAGATGCAGTAAGTCCTACGTAAGGTTGGCCAGCCCCGGCATTGATTTCGACCGTCGAGCGGCCGGAAGACGAAGATGCGGGGTCGGAAGGTGTGATGGTGAGGGATTCGGGGAAGGAGTCGGATCCGCTGCCGGAATCGGTTATGGTGGAGGAATTGCCGAAGCGGACGTCGGTGGCGGTGCCGTTGATGTAGAAAATGCGGGGATTGGCTTCGCTGGTGTCTTCGGCAAGAACAGCATATGCAGTTCCGGCGCCGGTGTGATAGGATTCGAGAACGAAGTGGTTGATGGCGAGATCGCCGGAGGTAACGTTTGCGACCAGCGTGAAGTGAGTAGATGTGGATTTGGGTGGCGTAGAGTAGGTTTGTCGTCTGGTGGGAGCGGCGGAAGTGACGGAGGTGAGGAGAGCAAGAGTGCTCAAGAGATTGGTGGTTGAGAACAACATTGTGATGAGTTTGTGTTTGTGTATGTGGTATGTGGTTTGGTAAAGGATGAAAGGATATGGGTGAACCTTATGTAGCTAGAGTTTATGGTATAGCAGATTCTAGTTACTTCTTCCGAGGAGGCTTTGATGTAAACACTGCCTTGATAATAAAGGATGAATTACTTTGCAATAGGCTTTGCTTTGATGGTGAATGATGAATTGAAGTGGCTTGTATGATAACTCAAATGGAGAGCTCCTTCGATACTTTTATATGATATCGCATTCCCATCACCCCACAATGATCTTGTACATCATACGGTCAATATCTTGGAAATGGCGGGTAAATAGTAATGGTACTACCATTAATCGTGTTGGTGGCTGGCCATCGCCCCAGTGTTCTTTCCTAGTTCTCGACGATCACCATCATCATCCACTCAGAATCATCACAGGCGTAAGTTTAAATATATTGAATACATTAGTCTTCAGGTACGAAAGAGAACCCTGAAAAGGCTGTGAACCCAACTCCACAAATTCGGAAAAGATGGAAAATGTGCAAAGGGCAAATAATTGGAAGATCGGGAGAATGATGTTATGCCAAGCTCGCTTAGACGTTTTTGATCCAATAGCACCCCTTCATCGGAAAATCCTCAGCCATTTTCAGCCACGACCGCAGATACTGTGCCTATTAAGACTTTTTCTCATGTCTCTGTTCCTAGATGCGATCATCACCAGGGGCACGGATACGGATCTTTTCTATATTTGAATGAGGGGAAAGGATTGGATGAACATTGTCAGTGTTAATATCCCGACGTATGTTGTACATCATAACCGGCAGATACGGATGGATTTAATCCATGTCAGAGAGCCAACATTTCGTTTCCATCCTCTTCGGCGATGACGATGCTTTTCGTATGGGTGTTATGGGTGTATTGCATACCTGAAATCTTTCACATATCTCAATGTGAAAATTCTACAGTATAGCGCCAGGAATCACACTATCACACTATAGCTCGAGCTATCAAAAGAGCTTGATAAGGCCATAGGTACCACCGATGCTAACAAGATTTTCACGTAAATAGCTTCAATCGTGGAAGCTAATGTTCAAGTGCGGCACGTGCGTGGCTTGATTTTCATGCATCGCTGTCACCGACTCACCGGCATACGAAATGCGCAGAGAATGGTTGGAGTATCGCGAGAGCCGCGAATACGAAGATGTATTTAGATAGGTATTCTACGCCTTGTAAATACATATCGTGTTGGCATGTCTTACTTCAGATTACCTCAATACCAGACCTTTCTAACAGTTGTAAATCGTATTACACGCGGTTTGGAAACTCTGGAAAATTTTCCAATGTCAGATCTCCCCAGCACTTGGATATGGTATCTGCGTATTCGGATGTCTGCGGACATCGGCGTTACCGAATACTGTTCTGTCTGACAAATTTTCATGCAAGTAATTGTACGACCCGAACCTAAAGTAGAACAGAATTACACCAAAACGAAAAGCTTGCCGAGCTTGCCACTGCGTTTTGACAGACCGATTAGGATTACACGGCTTGACTTGGTATTGAACACGAACAGTGTTAACCCGGTTCCTCGCTGAGTGAGTTGGGAGACCCGCCGCCTTTTCATCGAGATATTCTCTGCTCCTCTCCTCGTTTAATTGTTATAGGGGGACAATGTGAAGTTCTATGTATCTAATTAGAGCGACACAATCTTCAACATTAATAAAGTGAAGGATCCCTTATCAAGACCCATCTTCCAGATGAATTATGCTCGTTTACCCCGCAAAACAAGGCAGCAACCTATCATAACGAAATGGATGGCAAACGGCATTACGATATTCAATTCCGGACTCCGAACTCCAAATATTCAATTGTTCGCCGTATGAGTCTTATGCCATATGTTCAAGACCTCATACACAATTCATGATATAAATGGAGTAAATCGTGAATGATTCCGGTCCCGTTCATTCCCTACTCTCCACAACCATCATGTCCTCCTCACCAGAACTTTCCCAACCCATCGTCTTCGACCCCGCGAAGCATCTCCCACTCCTCCCCGCGTTCGTCCATCTCCACAAAACCTGCGTCAAATCTCCGCCGCATCCAATCCTCACTTTCCTCCCCCCTTTTCCGCCCGAGAAAATCTCAAAAGTAGAATCATGGTGGCAAGATCGCTTCTCCGAAGTAAAAGCTGGAACGCGGCAGATTGTTTTCGTGATGCTTCAACCTAAAGAAGGAGAGAAAGTACAAGTAGTAGGTGTCTGTATGCTCTCCACACCCTCATGTGAAACTGGCCCTCATAGAGGATTTGTGGAGAAATTCATGGTAGATCCGGAGTTTAGGGGAAGGGGGGTGGGGACGGGGATTATGAAAGCAACGGAGAAAGTTGCGGAGGAGATGGGTGCTTGGTTATTGGTACGTTCTTACTATTATAGATTTACTTCATTCTATTTGGCTCAGTTTGTTGATATACCCATAGATGCTTGATACAGATGTAGGAAGTTCAGCGGAGGGCATTTATAGAAGAATGGGGTACATAGAGGTTAGTTAATCTTGTTTTCATGATGTGTTTTCATGATGGGATGAAGACGTTGCTGGACGCGGACTAATTGGGAAACTAGTGTGGAAGAATACCTGAGTATGATGTGTGGTCTCAAACGGGAGAATTGAAGACGGAAGTTTTTTTCTATAAGAAATTAGTAGGTGCGGAGAAGAGAGAATCAAGAGGGGCTGCTGGGAGCTCAAACTGATTAGCATGGGGGTACTTGGTGAACATAAGAAATGGTGGTCAAGATAACAAGATATCATTAAAAGTTGGGTAAATAAGAAGACGCCGATTCACGTGTTCCAACAACCACGCGTGCTAGAGCGCAGAGTAACATAAAATCTAGGAGGGGAAGGAGACATCGACGGAGATGACGTGGTTAATCCGTGGGTAGGGATTGAGCTTGACTGGGTCTTGCCAAGTATTTTTGCTTAGTCATGATGAGATAATCTTGTTGGTCTGTCTGTCCTCACTTCCGTTCAACATACTACGTATCACTACGTATCTATCACCACCACGCATTCCAGGTCTGCTCCAGGCACTCTTCCCAAATTGTTGTTGTTGGCTGATTAATTGTCTTTGGGGTTCTCAATCTGAATGCCCACGCGGCCGGCAATGCTGTGCATTGGACTGAGCAGGATTGAAAAACATGCAAATCAAAGTTCATCGAAGAGGGCTCTTGTGAAAGAGAAAACTATGTTCATTAATGTTCGTTCATTTAACTAACGCGATACCTAGCTTGGGAAATAGAAAAGCATTAACCCAAATCGCCACGAAGACGGTTCCAGAATAAGGGGATAGACTCGTGCTGCCTAGAACTTGTCCCTTTGAAACGAGTACTTCTGATCGCACCATAAGATAGCCTTATCAAACACCAAAGTCGCCAGTGAGCTCAGTGAGGAAAGGAAATGAGCACTTATGAACTTGTCATTAATTGTGCTTACAAAATTTGCCCAAGGCTACTTTGTACCAGGGACGAAGGCTGCTGCAATGCTGACTTCCTGACCACCAAATGATTCTCCCCCAATGCAACCTTTTATCTCCAAATTTCGGCCCTTTACTTTCATCACAAGCTCGAAATCGACTCTATAATACCTCAATAGTTTGAGACCGTCCTGCTCTATTGTCTCCTGGATAGCTCCAGATCTGATCAATTCGCCGAAGTCCAAATGAACGGTTCCGACTATTTGAGCTCCTTTACACTGTTAGACAAGCCAAACGTTTTGAACCCTGGAAATACATACCTCTGTTCTTAGGGTGTGTGAATTTGTAATGTTGCTCAGTGCTAGTGTCCGAGACATATAATTCTTGTTCGTAGATAAAGGTCTTTCGTGTTGCGGGAAAGATAAAATGTACGTCCATACGATATTCTTTGGCGGCCGGGATCACTTCTCCCTGGGTGATAGATAGTCAGTATTACAACGGGCGAATGTCGAGAAAAAATTCAACTCACTTTCTTGACTACCCAATCCATCACCTCCAAATACGGTACACCGTCACTTGAATCGATCATTGGTTTAACCTTTTTATGTGCCGGGATACCTATCGGATCGTGTTCTTCTTGCAAGAAGAATCCGTAGCTGCATAAGCTGATTCTCTCTAGCCCATCGTTTTCCTTATCGAGCGCCCGCAGGATTCCGCCGCTGGCCATCGCAGTTTCTCTGTCACAAGTTCGTCAGCTCAGTCAAACATCTGACTCAGGGTGGGATCTTACAGGTATTCGGGATCATTTACGGTTTCCAGTCCGATGACAACACCCTCGTCTCTTTCGAGTTTTCTTAGTCGTCTTTCCAATGTCTTTCTGAGAGATGGATTGTTAGAAAATCCTCCAATTAATACAACTTTCTAGATTGTACCAGCACGAGTTAGCTCTTTTCAAACGGCTAGGAGTTTTCTCCATTAATACCTTTATAGTGAGTCCAGCCTCTCTCGACAGCTTGATCTGATCGAGCATTAACTCCATATTGCCTCGGAGGCATCTCTCAAATATTCTCCAGAAATCGTTTCTACATAGTGTTAGTTGCACGACCAGCAAAAGGGCAGAGGTTCATCTACCTTTTAATTTTAATGCGATTGTCTGCAAAGCCCTTTTCTGGGTTTTCGCGAAGGCCTTGTATGCAGAGAGAAATCGTTGCCATATTCCTATCTGTCACATCCATTATTCTCTTCAATGAGTTTTCGAATTTAATCGTTTGCTGGTCAACAATTCCTTCAATAGTTCTCCCATCGGTCTCTAAGTCAGACTTTTCACTCTCCAGACGACCAAACAGATGTTCTTTAAATGCTTCGTTCAGGTAGCTGGAGCCGTAAAGTCCGCCTTTGCACGATCAGTAGATAAACTATATGATAAGATGTATGATCCTACCTTTTGCAGCTACCTCTTCTCTTTTTAGTTTCAGAGGCTTGTCATTACCAACAGTGTATGTGGTAGCATCAACTGTTCCTCCACCAGCGTCTAGAAGTATGAACGTTTCTCCTTCCTTCACACAGTCAGTCGAAGAACCTTTAATGGAGCATTTTTACTCACAGAAATGCTCTTGCTGTATTCAAGCACGTAAGCTGCCGCTGCTTCAGGTTCTGATACAAGAAACAGGTTGTTAATGCTCCCAAGTTCTGTTTGCTGGATAGCGATTTCCATGGCGCTTTGCATTTTTCTGCAAGCACTGGGCGACCAGATTACAGGTACGCATAAAACATGTTCTACGACTGTTGTAGCTTTGAGTCTCCGGATGTCTTTTAGGTATCTCTTCGCGTGCGAAAAGAGCTGTTCGAGGTATTGGGCAATGACATCCTCGTCAGCTTTGATGTACTTTCTAGCTTTGAGTGTCTTCAAGACTGGTTTCAATTCCTCGCGGATCTTCTTAGTCTCATAACTGGTGTCCAACAACAGTTTCGACCGCGTGATACAATTGTATTGTTTCTTATCCAAATCCGGCTCGCTCAGTTTGTCTTGCACCTCGTAACCCCAATACATGAAATTCGGCTGTAAACCAGATTTTCCTTGAGCATCATTGAAATCATCATCTGAATCATCTTCGTCGTCAAATCTCAGCATCGGCTCATCGATGTCTGCATTTCTCTCTATCATCAGTTCTTCCAGCTTGGCTTTGGTCGGATACCAACTCTCAGTCGGCACGTCAAATCGAGGCTTCTTTTGAATTGACATTGGATCAGTGGCATATCCCCTCACGATTCCGATGTCCTTTTTACTGCTGGCAAAAGCCACACAACTAAATGTCGTTCCGAAATCAGTTGAAATGATCAGACGGTCAACTTCATTCTCGTTTCGACTGTCGATCTCCATTGGCGAGCCGCCGTTGATGGCAGCCATGTTGTCTTCTGTCGCAAAGAAGTTTGATTCACGAGGCTCTTGTTTTGGGCGATTGGGAGAATTCGGCGCACGTGATGAGAACATTTCTGATTCTGGTGAGTTCACTTTTGAATTAGCTAGAATATTTTTGGCATGTTCGATTGTTTATGAACGTATGAGACATTGAGAGGGATTCAGGATAGGATTTCATGATTATGTAACTGACCTGGAAGATGGGTTCCTGTCTGAGGTTGAATGATTTGATGAGTGCCAGCTTTCTAACAAGCTTTCTAATACTTTAGTGAAGAAGGACAATCAAAGCTGACAAGCTCTTGGAGACGAATTCTTCGTATGTTTGTATTTCAGTAAAGCCTTGATCGCAAGGCCGGCTTTCTCATATAACATTTAAAATTACCAATCAGGAATTCATTAAAAGTGTACTAGGTGCGCAGAGAAGTGAATGTAATTCCTACACGGTCTGCTAGCGCGTTATCACGTGTCTATATTCACTCATTTCGCGACAATCTCTTTTTGATTGGAAGATTTAATAAAGTCATGCCGCTTCATATCATGTAGGTATCTGATACTCGAATCCCACAAAGATTTTACGAAACCTAAGAATTCTCGATCAATCAATTCTAACCACCATCAACTTCGACTTCCACCTCAACCTCAACCTCAATCAACTTCAACTTCAACCACCATAAACTTCAACCTTAACCTTAATCAACCTCAATTACCATCAACTCCAACCTCAATCGACTTCAACCACCATCAACTTCAACCTCAATCAACTTCAACTTCAACCTCAACCACCATCAACCTCATTTACCATCAACCTCATTTACCATCAACCTCATTTACCATCAACTTCAACCTTCATCCACTTCAACCTCAACCACCATCAATCTCCATTACCATCAACTCCAACCACTATCAACTCTAACCTTCATCCACTTCAACCTCAATCAGCTTCTCTCAAGATCTTGAATGAAAAATGGCCCAAAAACCCATCGTCGCAAAATGGCTGGAGAGTCATGTTGTTCAATTGCTCTCTTGGGCTGATATTGCAATCAAGCATGACAATATTGATTTTGACAAGACTGTAGTGTCTCACCTCAAGCAAAAGTGCGGGGTTGATTATACTAGTAAACAAGTCTCTCGAAAGCTGCAAGGCTTGCTGGATAAATGGGGCGCCCGCGACAAAGATAGCACTCGAAGCAGAACTATCATAAACAAAGGTTGCATCTGTCTGGTCACTCTTCCAGATGCTTTGAGAAACCAAATCGCGCTTGCTTGTGAAGACTTTGAAGTTGAGCTCCGCGCCAGCACGCAACCGTCAAGATCTACCGATAGTGGCTCGAAGTCGAAAAAACATGAGCGTAATAATGCTCAAGCTAATACTCAAAAGCCAGCACCTGAAGTGCCAGGCGAAAAGACTTCCGGCTCAACTATTCCCAAGACTCCTATGAAGCTTAGGAAAAGAGTTGCTAATTTGATTCCAGAGGAATCTGATTACGCCGCAAAAAGAAGAAAGCTCACTGTTCGTATACCCCATTCTCATGATCTCTGTTTTTTATCTGAACAAAAACTGACCGTTGAACAAAATAGCGCGATTCGACCTTCTCACCAGAACCACAGGGCAAGGAAGCTCACAATCCAATTCTTTCCAAAGCACATACCAAGCGTAAGATCGGAGACCCCGATCTTGACACCGAGGTATCTCAATCCGCCAACAAGAAAAGAAAAGTCAATGTTAGTATAACCTTAATGTTAATACATATTAGTTGTTTGAATATATACTGATGTATGAAAAAAAAATAGCCTGTTTCGACTCATTCACCTGATCCCCTCTCGCACACTCACTATCACTCTTCTTACATCATCGAAGATAGCCAGGATGAAGACACGCAAACGGCCCACAAGAATAGTCAAACTAAAGCTCGTGTTCAGTCGTCAACATCTGTTCGCAATGGAAGACTATCACAAAGATGTGACCATTGTCGACAAAGGAAGGTGGCATGTAATGGCGCTCGTCCTGTTTGCTCCAGTTGTACGAAGAAGGGCTTGCAAGGCAGTTGTTCATACAAAAACGCACCAGCAGTATCCGAACCTCGTGAAAAACGTCTGAGCTTCAGTGAACCGGCTCACCACGTTGAAGATGACGTGACTGGCGAAGAAACACGATGCATCTGCATGAATATACAGACCTATACCGACTGGGTTCAGTGCAAAAACTGTAACATATGGCAGCATTGTGTTTGCGTCGGAGTTGAAATCACAGAAGCAAAGAACATAGAGTTTTTGTGCGAAGAATGCAGCACCGAAGACCCTTGTGAGAAGCACATTGAGAAGGAGCCATTGTCGAAAAGCAGCGAGATGTGCGATAAGTCAAGCAATGAATTGCGAACTGACAGTGTATTGCTTGGTTTGGCGAAAGAGGAAATCACACGTCTGCGAGAGATTGACGAAGAAAAAGATTTGGAAATTATCGAATTAGAAGAGAGGCGAGAGAGAGTAGATCAGGATGCACGACAACTAAGGTCGAACCTGTGGATACTGGCAAGAGATTCTCCAGAGGTTGCTCTAGATAAAAAAAATCAAGAGATTAAAATCTTAAGAGAGGATCTGCAAACTCGTAGGTTCTTATCAAGGTTTACACAACTCGGTGCCACATCCGACGAGACCTTCGGATATGAGAGTGTTCAAAATATGGTTGATGCGATTGGTACAGCTGATCAACTACCATTCGACTATGTTCCAGTAATTGTCCCTCCCAAGCTGGATCAGTACCAGGAGCTCGAAAAGATAATTCTTGATATTTTCGGCCAAGACGAAGCGCTCCGACAGACAGCTGAAGACCTTGGAGCCAGCCTTTCATCCATGGACACACTCGCAGTCCACACAGCTTTGACAGCAAGCTTCCTGAAACTCTGGGTATTCGAGTCCGATTTCCCGCAACTTGAGGGCTCATCCTCAGAGTATGTAAAGAGCATACGAAAAAAAGTGATTGATTCAGGTGAGTTCAACGTCTCCACGTTGAATACAAAATACATTGCTAATTGACCACCAGACGGACCGATAGCAATGAGAAATATTGATTTGGCTGCTCGACATGATGTAATCTCGAGTGTAAAGTTCAAACACCAATACATCTACCCCGAAGCAGAGCGTCTAACTAAGAAATACTCCGAAATTATGGAACCACTATTCGCCAAGAATCCTGGTAGCGAGGTTTTCAAGAATTGGAATGGATTCTCAACTTGGAATGATGATAAGGAGACATGGCAGGATCGCCAATCTCGACTCATTGGAATGTTTCGGCTGGCCTTGAAGAGCAAAGCAGAATCCACATTGAATTTTAGGGATTATGAGTTGGTTACATTTGCACCGGGTACTCCATACGACCGTAAATCTATGACCAACGAACTCACTCAATATAGAAAAGCTGGTGGAAATGATAACGATTGGGTTGTCGAATTTTGCGTTCAGCCGGCAGTTTATGTACACGAAAAGGAGAGCCCAAATGATTTCATTAGCTCCAAAAGCTTTGTACGCAAGACTGTACGAAGTGGAATTGGTCTGACGCCATCTGTTAAAGCTGAAGTGCTTTTACGACGAAAGGATGGTGGCTCTTAGGTTTGATTTGGAATGATAATGGCTGCAAAGTAGGCGGGTTGAACGAGCAGCTCGCAAGGACTTACCAATTCACAAGGATGAAATGTGTACGACTAATAATGTATAATAACTAGTGTAGAGATTAGAAACTATCGTACCTTTGAGCTTCTCAGCTTCCGAGAATAGACATTAATACATAAAAAAAATGTAGCAAAGTTCACATGTTTATCGTTCGTGATCTTGTGCCATTGCAACTCCCTGTCTCTCTCCAATACATCGTCAAGCTTTGGCATATTGTGAGAATACTCGTAATTTGGACTAATTAGGAGTGTTTTCTTGCAGCACTTGAATCATTCATAGGGATCAATTCTTAATTTCCCGGAGTGGTGCTGATCCGGTCATCAATATGTATGCCGAGAAGGGTGACCAGTCGTAGGTGATTTTACCCCACGAAAACATCAGCATTGAGCCATCTCGGCCGTTACTCACCGTCTCATCGGGTTTCAACCAATTAGTTGATCTGGACGATCTCGGCATATCTCACTACTACCTTCCTAAATATATATTCACACAACATACCATGTTACCTGCATTTGCTTATCATAGTTTAGTGCCATAATTAGATAAACTGTTGAAGATCAACGATGTTTGTACACGTCGAGTTTACGATGTGCTATACTCTACAGAGTTGAGACTGTTTATTTTATTTCTGTCAGCCTTAAGTAAGGACCTCAATCGTCGTCGGGAAACCCCCCAATTTCCATCGGCTTTCAATATGGTTTTGAAAAGTAGGAATACAGTGGATGAGAATGCCCTTCATGTCACATCTGTCTTCCAGAACACAGGAGATCACGCAGTCATCGACCGTCAAGTCAACACCGACGAAGAGATTCTCGTCTCTTTAGGCTACAAACAAGAATTCAAAAGAGAATTATCAATATGGTCATCTTTTGGAGTTTCATTTTCCTGTCTAGGTCTTTTGCCATCGATTGCATCGACTCTGGGCTATAATCTCGGGTACAGTGGAACAGCGGGATCGGTATGGGGATGGCTTGTTGCGGGCATTTTGATTCAATTCGTAGCATTTGCGATGGCGGAATTGTGTTCGAGTATGCCGACGGCGGGGGGTCTTTATTATGCTTCGGCTGTTTTGGCACCGGAGGGTTATGGACCTTTGTGTTCTTGGGTATGTTTCCCATTTCCCGAAATGTGAATCTGGATTAACGTCTTGAGAGATAACCGGGTGGTCGAATTTTGCTGGTGAAGTAACAGCACCGTGTGCGGTTAACTATGCACTTGCGGCTATGATATTGACAGCGGCTCAAATTGTTCATCCGGACTATTTTGTTCAAACATGGCATGTGTATCTTTTGCTTTTGGCTTTGCTAGTCTTACAAGGTCTTCTGGCTATGAATTCTACTAAGTTTATTGGAGTATTGAATACAGTTGGGACTATCACGAATGTGATTGTACTCTTGATTTTTGTCATTTGGTTCCCAGCAGGTTCGATCAATGAACCGAAGACAAATCCAAGTAGTATGGTGTGGACTTCTGAGGGCATTGTTAACGGAACGGAGTGGCCTTCTGGGTTTGCTTTTTTGATGGGATTCTTGTCTGTTATTGTAAGTCAGTCAAATCTTTGGTGCAGACTAAACTAACATGAAATAGTGGACGTTGTCTGGATATGATGCACCATTTCATTTGAGTGAGGAGTGCTCAAATGCAAATATTGCTGGTCCGAGGGCTATTATTATGACGGCTCAGCTGGGGTTATGGCTTGGTTGGGCAATCATTTTGGTCATTGCGTATACTGTGAAGGATATCCAAGATGTGGTTTCTGGACAGTACGGTCAACCTATGGTAGGCATAAAATTTCAGG
Source organism: Botrytis galanthina (assembly GCA_004916875.1). Classification (NCBI taxonomy): domain Eukaryota; kingdom Fungi; phylum Ascomycota; class Leotiomycetes; order Helotiales; family Sclerotiniaceae; genus Botrytis; species Botrytis galanthina. The sequence continues at coordinate 67,257 of PQXL01000128.1, forward strand.
AGACAGACTTGGAATCCTTGACTGATTCTGCAATAGGGAAGCTTGTGTCTCCAAGTACTCGGCCCAAAAGCTGGACTTGCGATGTTTTCACTCAACATGGTCGCTCAATTTTTTGTTGGGCAAGGGTAAATCACCAACTTTCCCATGTCCTCTAAGTCATTTTGTCAAAGGACCTTCGCTAACTCCCATCTTCAGTGTCACAGTCGTATCATCCCGCGTCGTTTATGCCTATTCCCGCGATGGTGCTCTCCCTGGTTCTCATTGGCTCAAACAAGTAAACCCTCACACCAAAACACCCGTCTACGCCGTTTGGTTTGTCCTCACTCTAGGTGCACTTCTTGGTCTTCTGATGTTTGCTAGCCCGGTGGCTATTGGGGCTGTTTTTAGTATGGGTGCTATTGCACAATATATCGCTTTTGTATTCCCTATTGCGTTGAAAGTGTTTAGCGCGAAGGGGAAGTTTCGTCCTGGTATTGTTCTCCGTATTCTTTAAATCTCCCTCGTTGTTCTCCTATCCATCAACTTGGAGCTTTTGACTGATTAGAAATAGGTCCCTGGAATCTAGGTCGTTTCTCAACACCTATTGGTGTCGTGGCTGTCGGATGGGTATCCCTCATTATTCCAATTCTCTGTTTCCCTTCAGTTACAGGAGCAGATCTAAATGATCTGAATATGAATTACACATGTTTAATATACGGAGGTACGATGACTTTGGCTATGTGTTGGTATGCGATTAGTGCTAGGAAATGGTTCAAGGGGCCAAAGATCAATGTGGAGCACATGATTTATAGAGATGCTTCCGGGAATGGTTCTGGAACTGGGGAGATGGAAGACGATGTCGTGGAAAAAGATGGACAAACGGTGGGTGAGGATGGATCGGACGAGACTAGGGAGGGGAAAGAGTTGAATGAGTGAAAAAGGAAGTCGGGGTCAAGGGGATGATGATCAGGTAGAATGTCTCGAAGGGTAGTCCAAATAGCGAGATCTAGGCTATGAACTCTAAAAAGAGATGGAGAGACGGAGAGGATAATAGATGAAATTATAACCCTCGCACAAAAAGTAAAATCAACGAAAGCTTCGCACCAAGTGTGACTATCATGTGATACAGATCATGTGTTAATCAGCTGAACCGGCCTGGCCGACGAGTTGCATGCCGGCAAAACATGATGATTATAAAAGAGCGACGCGGTATATTCTATATAAAGTTTAATATGTGCAAGTGGAATATGATAGGAAATATATGCTGAGGTAGGAAGCAGTTTTAGACATAAGTGGAAAGACTTAGGTATGCCCTGAGAAATTAAATCTACCCGCGTGTAACATGGTGCCAACACTAGCACGTGTTTTAATCATCATCACCACGAACATCATGTTATTGTTCTGATTTGTTTTTCCGCCACTTTGCAGGCCTTGACGCTTACACATTCAACCTCAACGAATCACCGAGTATATTGTCACACTCCAAGTAGAGATTCTGCATAATGAGGCTGACGAGGTTTCATTGGGGGCGATTGTGCGATAGCCGGTCAGCAATTAAGCCCCGCATCCTCAGCTCATCTATTACTTTACAAGCTGCTCTTTCTCTCAAATTGTGATTCCTCGGTGCAGATTCTTGACACTTTATATCCTTTTCAATACCTGAATTCGCGATCCTTACCTTGTTCTAGACTCTGAAAATCCATCAACAATATCGGCATCGTGTCGAGTATTCTTGTCTTCTCTCATCACGACTTAGCAGCTTTCAACTGCAGAATCAAGCAAAATCAGAATGAGTACATCGCAACTCCAGGCGAGATATTCGGTCGATGATGATTCTGCACTGCCGGAAGAAGGTCAACATCACCTGGATGCTTTAAAACCTTCTGAGGCTGTCGATTCGATGCAACCCAATTCGCTGGAAGTCTCTAATCCGTTGTCTGAGACGGCTAAGAATCAGAAGCTATGCCGTTATTGCGAGCCAATGTTTTCTACAATTGAGAATATGAGACTTCTCGTCTCCAAAGAAGGCTATAAGCATGACACTATAACGGGAATCAAAGAAGCGGCAGGTCGTGGGTGCGCTTTATGCAAACTCATAGAATTAGGCTTTTCTAGACTCGAAAATGTAAATTCGCCCATGACGGTGCACGCTTCGCTCGTTGAGAAAAGAATCGAAAATAGACTTCCCCTTTTCAAGAGGATCTCGATGTTTGTTGAAGAACATTTACCTCCGAGACTCAGGAGATCTGCCATATTGGCTGAATATCCGTTTGATGGATGCAAGATTGATGGACTTGTTATCGTCCCTACTCCCAAATCTACATTCAATAAGCTTAGCCTTTTGGCCGATGAAGGTGAGCTTATAATTCGTGTAATCCCTTTTTACTAATTCGAGTTTTCTAGGAAGTCGGGCGGGTGTATATCTTCTCCGGCAACCTGTTGTAGCCAAGGATAATTTTGAAAGGATCATTCCCCAAATAAAGAAATGGTTGGATGACTGCTGTCATCATCATTCAGAGCTTTGTCGATACTCCACACCAAAATTACCCACGAGAGTGCTTCAAATAGAATCTGAAACCAAAAGTCTAGTTCGCCTATATGTGAGTAGACCCGATCAAAAAGACAACTATATTGCTTTGAGCTACTGTTGGGGAGGGCCTCAAAACTTCACAACCACTAGTTCTACTCTGGAACATAACATGCGTGGCTTCGACGTTGATAACCTACCTTTGACCTTCAAGGACACGGTTTTCATGGCGAGGAAACTTGGAATACGATATATTTGGATTGACGCATTGTGCATCATCCAAGATAGTGATATTGATAAAGCCAGAGAGATTGAAGCAATGGGAGACATTTTCAAGAATGCCACGGTAACGATATCTGCGGCAAGCGCAACATCAGTAGACGGGGGATTATTCGATCACGAACCCACTCCAGACTTATTAGAGATCCCATTTTGCTTGCCTGACAAATCTCTCTCGAAGATATATATTTCCAGGACACAGTTCCCCGGTGAAGATAAAGAACCTGTGAATCAGAGAGCGTGGTGTTTCCAAGAATCAATACTATCGCCCAGATTACTTTCATTTCGATCTACGGAGCTGCTATGGCATTGTCAGTCTTTGAAAGACGCACCCGTGGCGAAAAGTAACTGTTTCTATTACGAGACAAGGGCTGAAGTACCTGCAAATATCTATGGACTGGACGTAGCAATAGAACCAAAAAGCGCATTCTCTCGCGCTCAAAATTGGAACACGATTGTTGAAAGCTTTACAAGGCGTCAACTTACGAACCCTGAAGATCGTTTGCCTGCCATATTTGGTATTGCCAAGGAACTCGCTTTGGTGTGGAATGACGAGCATGTTTTTGGTGTAATGAGGAGCACAGTCGAACGACATTTGTCTTGGGCGGTGGTTCATCCGTACGGACTTGATACAAAGCATGAAATTGCGAGAAATGATCGTGCTCCTTCCTGGTCTTGGGTCTCGATTGATTGTGAGGTTAGAACTACAATGCCTGCTTCGCATTTCCATGTGGGGACCAAATGTCTTGAGATTGACGATACGCCAGCCTGCGGAAAAATTGTTCTCGAAGCCAAAGTTCTCTCTTTGAAAGCTCACCAGATGAACAGCAAACAAGAGAAACTCCTCCAAGAATATTACGATGTTCCTGAGGATCTCAAGGCCGAAGCATGTACACTCATGCTACTGGGAGACTATGAGATTGGAGATGAGAAAAGGTTCGGATGTAGTTTGTCTTTTTTGATTTTAAAAAGATTGAGCAACGGATACTATCAGCGAGTTGGTCTATTTGACTGTTGGTTAAACGGGAGATACCCCCTTCACGATTGGATGAGACCTAAAACTCTTAGAAAATTGCTCAAAACCATTGATTTTTCTCGAGTTACTATTGTTTAGCTACTATAGATAGATATCTCACGATTCGAAAATATTCTCAGAGATGAAATTTTAGAAACATTTTATCAAGAACGAAAGGTGACATACGTCTCCATGGATTTGAGGTAAGAGTTTGTAGCCAATGTTGTTGCTAGAGTAATGATATCTCTTCGATTGAGGCATGGAAATACTTATTTGTTCCAAAAATCTCACAATTGTGATTGAGTTCTAATTATAGGAGTATCCTATCATTTACGTCACTTTGGGAGAAAGACACTCCTATGACTAATACGTTCATAGCTTGAATTTATGCAGAAAATGAGACTTAAGAAGTCAAGAAATAAAAAAATCTGAACACACTCCTATCACGCCAGAACAGAAGTCAGAGCTATCAAAACCGTAGCACTCGCCTCAAAATTCTCATTATACCAAGAACTCCTCAACGGCTTCTCAACATAGTTTTCTCCACTGGCAGAAGAAACAGGAACAATGCAATCCCTAACACAAGCCTGTAAGAAGTTATTCGCTCACGTTAGGTAGTCATTAATCTCATACCGAGTAATATCTTTTCCCAAAGAAATAAGACAATCCAAAATCTCCTTCTCAATCTTCTGAAACACGTCTCCAGATTCATACAAATCCCTAATTCGCGAATCAGAATGTATCCATGAACAAGCAGCGATGCAAATGATATATATATGCATAAATACTAACATTTTATTCACCAACACAATCATCCTATCACTCTCCTGAACAGCCATTCTGAACACCACATCATTTTCCCAAGATACATCAGGTGATATGACAAGAATAGTACAATCTGCTTTCTTCTCACTACTCGAATCTAATTTCCATTAATGATTGTCCACACCACCTTTCTTGTATAGATATTCTGTTCTATCGAAATAACTCCCAACACTCAATAAAAACATACACATACCAAGAATCTCAACACGATACCCCGGAATATCAAAGCCCAGAGACATCCCCAGAGCCGCGAATTTACCAGGGACTTCCTCATAGCGTGTGATTTTCTCTCGGTGGAATAGTTCCATCATGTTCATGGGTATACCGCCAAACTGTGGATGATAAATGTCAGTTAACATGACAGGACAGTCTATCGATATAATACTCATCAAGTCTCATCGACACAAATCAAATAAACAATAAAAACCCATCACAAACTTGAAACAACAAGCAACCTATCGCCGTAGCGACGCCAGCTCCAGGAGGACCAATAACTCTAATTGAACGAGGAGATGTCCTGCATATATTATTGTTATGTCAGTTCTCGTATATACTCAGTGAAGAGTAGAAGATTTCGATGTGTATGAGGGGTACCGGTTGCACTTACATATCTCATCATCCCAAATACCCAAAAATCTATCGAAAAAGAACTTCGAATTTTATATGATCTAAGAATCAAATAGGTAGATGAATCTTATGTTCCAAGATCCGAAAGTTTATAATCTATATCAATATCTAATATGGTGATCTAGAATTTATAAATTTCATATTGCTATGCCTCTCCCTTGCATCAATCATGTGATATATGATTTTAAGGGCGATAGAATCTAACCTAATCGAACATTTCCATCTCATCCCATCCTATCCCTTTCGAAGCGAATTTCGTTTTGATTTGATCTTTGATGTGGGGGTAGTTATTCTATTATTGCCTATTTAATACCTAATACGATATAAAATCAAAATCGACATCTTAACTTACAACTTATGATCTATAATCATCAAGTAAACATTATTTATGTCATTACTACCCATCTCCCCATCCCCCCATCCCTCCCTTCTACTTTCTTCCCCATTTTCCCCCGCTTTTCCCCATCATTTACTAATTCAATAACCAAATAATTTCAAATCAATTCAAACAATCAAACCTCATTTTATTAAATCTACTTAAATGATTGTGTCCAATTATTTGAAATCTACTAAAATATTAATTAATCCTGTTTCCGATTCCTTGTTTCTTCTCCCCTTTTCCTCCCTTTTCCTCCCTTTTTCTTCGCTTATTATACTCAAGTACTATATCTTTACTTTTTCGCTATAGAATTTCGATTTTAATTTTAATCTCAACCCTTACCTCTTCCCCTACCCCTACCTCTATTTTAACCCTCACCCTAATCCACAAACCCCGCCATCATCCCCATCATCCCCATCATCCCTATCATCCCTATTATCCCCATCATCCCCATCATCCTCATCATCTCTATCATCCCTATCATCCCCATCCACTCAATAAACCATCCCTCCATCCCCCCTTCTCTTCTTCTCTCTTCCCATCTGACATCCCAACTCCCCAACTCCCCAACTCCCAAATCTCAAAAACTCACCAATCACCATCTCCCTGGAAGCAAAAATAGAGAAAAGTCGTCGCATAGGGACACATCACCAGGCGTGAAAAATATGATATGATGAGTAAAAAATCTTTGTTTTAAAATATTCCAGACTACCAAGCGAGAGAAGTCTCGGATATCCATATACACACATATAGATATGTACCACTCAACTTCGACGTCTGCCCCGCTTGAAAACCGGAACTAATATACGATGATATACCACTTCGCTTCACCATATCTATCATTTCAAATCTACTGAAATTCCCCATCACATTTCATTATCCTCTCATCCCCAGAAAGTTTTCACCAAGGCCTCTCCCAAAATCCTACAATCCATCTAAACTAATCTATCCAGCATGCTCAACGATCTCACTCTTAACCTTTCCGTTTTCCACCCAAGTCCTCAACTGTTCAGGTAGCGGTACCTCCTTGTAATCTCCTTCACCATCTGCACTTTCCAAATCTGGAAGTAGCACATTGACACTACTACATTTACTCGTGAAGACTTCTGTGTTCAAACTCTCCTTCCCCAAGTAAATTTGAGCACCATCAACTTGATCCATCATAATAGTTGGCAATGTGCCTAATACTTGAAGTGCGAAGTTTGGCGCTTTGATGACATCGATCGATGAGACAAGACTATCAATTACCAAGGCAAGACGAGGGGAGTTATCAATAGAAATTGCGTTTGCTTTTCCTTTGATGATAATTGTAGTTTTTGAGCAGCGAGAAATGAGGATTGAATGTGAAATAGACGCTTCAATTGTGATTGGCTCAGATTCATTTTCGTAGTTTTCCTTTTCCGAAATGTTAGTACCTAACTACTGGGATCCCAATCAAACAAAATAGTAACTCACAATAAACCACTTGTTGCCCTCCAACTTTTTAACAGGAGGCTTCTTAGTTCTCATACTCTCTGGCTTAGGTTTTTTACCAGGAGCAGGACTTTTTCCTCGGTTCGAACTAATACTGGATTGACTATCACTTCTAGTAGGAACTGTAGCACCTGCTCTCAAGGAAGGATTTTTATGTGTCATTTGATCAGCATTTACTTTGCGCAATCCTTTAGTAACATCTGCTCCCTTATTCAATTCGGAGAAAACGGCTCCTAATCCGGCACCTGCGTCTGCTTGTTTAGGTGCTGGCTTTGATGGAATGTCATCGAAAACTGGAGGTGGTGGAGGAGGAGGTGGTGGTGGTGGTGCGGCTCCTCCGGCAGTTGCAGCCTTTGGATGAGGAGCAGGAGGGGCTGGGGCCTTTTGATCAACATCCTTAATCGCAACTTCCAAATCTTCACCCTTTGGATTCCATGGAATACCATTTGGGAAGTTATCCTTAGCATATTCGCTGAGATCTTTAAAGATTTGATAGAATGCTTGAATCCATTCGACTTGTTTTGGATCTCTATAAATAGATATTAATGACCATCCACTACATCTAGGTTGAAAAAGACCTACTTCTCCTTGAATTCCTTCAATACTCTGTTTCCGTAGTATTGAGCAGATCCCAATGATTCATCGACATGTTTATATGGTTTGTTATCCATTGTAACCCAAGCGAGTACACCAATACTTTCAGAAACTGCACTGAGATGATTGAAAAATGGTGATGCACGATTGGACTTTCGGATATCATCGACAGCAGTAAATGAATCCTGGAGAGGTTTGATGAGCTTTTGGAATGGTTCATCTTGCATGCCAGGTTTCTTTGACTTTGTAGTGATCAAAATATATCTTCGTTGTCCGACATATGCCTTCAATACACTAGATGCCTTTGAGGAATAAGTTAGCTTCAATTTCCTATTACTCAATTAAATGACGCTCCGCTAGCTCTCCGAGGGCCGCTGCCGCGGAGGCAGGCTATCTGCATAGAAAATATTCGAGCGCAGCGAGATATGGGGGTTTGGGGGCTTGCCCCCACAATGAGACTTTCCATCAATCAACCACTTAACCAATTGATACGAAGCTTCTCCCATACTTCCCCACCCGCCCCTGCCTCTGCCGTGAGAATAGAGTATTTGAACGCGAGATGCCCCTCTCCCACTCCATCTTATTATCTTGTGCCATGCATGTATTCAACCACCCCCACCATACCATGATCAAATCAACGAGACCCTTGAACCTACCTGCTGCGCAACGACCCCTCCAATCTCATCACTCAAGTTAACATATTTCTTAACCGCCCCCTGAATAAAGTTATCGAATTCCGAGACTACTCCTGGGATTGGATCCTCGATGATCTTTTTGATATCTGGCGTTTGGATTGTTGGTGGCGGAGCTGTACCATTTGTTTTCGCAGCTTCAACCGGAGGCGAAATGAGAGGGATGGATGATGAAGGAGGAGGTGGAATGGTAGAGGAAGCTATATCTTCAAGACGAGAGGTTGCGGCTTCGAGTCTGGAGATTATGAAGGTTAGCTCGGTGCTGGTTATGCGAGGATCGATTGATGACATGTTGATTTAATTTCCAGAAAAGAATTGGGATGTGTATGTAAATAACTGTATGAAATGGAGATTCTGGAGGTAGATGGAGGTGGAGTTGTGTTGCAGTATTGAGTTGTGACATTGAAAGGACAGAAATATGAGGCACAATTACCGTTTTATGAGCGTCGTCAAATTATGCATATTATTTACAGCTTCAGGTTGTTGAGACATGTTGAAGTGCAGGAATTGTTCCAAATTCCAGTTGAAGAAGGAACGATCGATCGAATAGGAGGTTGTTTGAGAGAATGGAGCTGTCTGATTCTCGATGTTTCGTTGTGCTAATGCAAGGGGGAGGAGGTAAAAGGTTGCTAATTACGCATATAAATGGTAAGGTTAATTAGTAGGCAAATAAGAGAAGCTGGTAATTCACCAGATTGGTATGGAGCGACGAGAAAGAGCTCTCGTTGTACAATGGAGCAAACAAGTCGAGAGGGAGTGAGGTGAAGAAGAATATGGATGGAAGGAGGAGAGGATAGATATTGATGTGATGTGATGTGATGATGGATGTTCTTCATTTAATTCATCTACCTAATCAATCCACGCAAGCACTTTACACCCACTCACAGTTCAAGCTTCACTCCCTCCTTCATCTAGATGCCTGTCCTTGGGAGACCTATTACATAATCCAAGCATGATCCGATGGGTTATCACGTGACTGGTATACATCGATACAAGGCTGCCGCTAACCCATTTTGTATGGTATGACACCTGGCTAACATTTGGTGGGCTAGTGAGGGAGTGGGCTGAGGGGCTGCTGTCCCTTCATTCGACCTTCAGCCTTATTTGTTTCCCTAGTCCCTACCTACCTACCTAGTCCCTACCTACCTAGTAGTTCTGCTCGTACACTCCTTTCATTTCTGAACCTCATTCATTCACTTAAGAGTAGAAAGCTACCAACACCTCCACTAGGTATACAATTCATACCTCACTTCTTTCCTTGACATACATCTTACATTCACTTAAAACATGGACCAAGATGATCAAATATCTAACGATCAAGAAATCGATTTTTGCACTCTGGGAATGTTTATAATTGGTATGTATCAAGTGGTGTTTTCTCATGTATCTTCCATATTGTTTTGGGGGAGAGGAGGGGTTTATAAATATCAGAACAACTTGAGAATTCTCGGACGCTTGCAACATATGGAAGAATATGTCAAAGTCGACTTGATTTTCATGAATTGATGCCTTACTTTTGTCTCTATCTTATATCTAGTGATATATAAATTCTACATGGAGTGGGTTTCTGTTTTCAAGTGGTAACTGTTGGCAAGATTCGTGAAACGGTTGGGACGTTTATGTTGTTCATGCATGAGGTACATACTTTAGATTTGGTCTCACCAAATTTAAGTCTTCAACCACAACATATACCGTTGGAGCTTCATCACGAACTCATAAAATTTCTTGTGCAAGAAGACAGCTATCTGTATCTTCAAACCTCATTGATTTCAAAAATGGCCGTTACGATTTCTTATCCGGTTTTCTCCGGTATTTTACCTTCAGGTTCAGGGATGATATATCTAACAAGATAAACATCATCATACATTGTTTTCCCACGTACCAACTTCTCCTCAGATTTTCTTTTGATTCATGTATTAATATTTCAATGTAGATGAGATACACTACCTCCCACCAACTCCCTCAGTGTATGATGTCCTGGGTGGTGCAGGTTCCTATTCCGCCTTAGGAGCCCGTCTCTTTTCTCCGCCACCGCTCTCTAAAACAATCTCTTGGATAGTGGATAAAGGTTCCGATTTCCCCCCATCAATATCATCTCAAATAAACACCTGGCAAACCTCTTGTCTAATCCGTACCGATCTCACCCGTCTCACAACTCGCGGCTGGAATGGCTACGACAGCAATGAAACCCGCTCATTCAAATACACAACCCCAAAACTCCGACTGGACGAATCATCTATAGCTTCTCATCCTCCTCTCTTATTCGCAAAATCTTTCCACCTCATATGTTCCCCAAATCGCTGTATAGATCTTGTAACACGCATTCTCTCACTTCGGAAATCACATTCTCCCAATCATCCCAAACCACTTTTCATATGGGAGCCAGTCCCAGATCTTTGTACACCAGACGAACTTTTAAATTGTACAAATGTCCTTCCATATATCGACGTTCTCTCACCAAATCACTCGGAACTAGCAGGCTTCATGGGCGATCCTGATTCTGGTATGACTCCTGAAGGAGAAATATCAATGGAAGCAGTAGAACGTTCTTGTGAACAGCTCTTATCTTCAATGCCATTGCAATCTTACGCAATTGTTGTAAGATGTGGAGCATTAGGATGTTATGTTGCGAAGAACGGAGGAAGAAATAGACGTGCAGAGAAAAATCGAAGAAAACGTCCGGCAAATAGATCTAGAGGTGGCTTAACACTAGATATGAATATGGAAGATTTATTTGCAGGATTACTTAGTGATTCTGGAGAAATAAGTTTCGAAAGAAACGATTATGTTCCTGTCGATCCGGGGATTGAGAAATGGATACCGGCTTATCATCAAGCTGGAGAAGGAGAGGAGGAGCATAAGGTGGTAGATCCGACGGGAGGTGGAAATGCATTCTTAGGTGGTTTGTCAGTTGCGTTGGCAAGGGGAAAGGGAATTATAGAAGCTAGTTGTTGGGGAAGTGTAGCAGCTAGTTTTGCCATTGAACAAGTGGGGGTACCGGTCCTGGGTGTTTTGGAAGAGATCGAGGGAACAGAAGGAGAGGAAGATGACTGGGTGGAGGAAGGGGATGCAGAAGAAGAGGAAGATGATACAAGGGAAATGGAAACGTGGAATGGAGTAGTGGTTCAGGAAAGATTGAGGGAGTTTATGGGGAGAGTAGATATTGCACCTAGTGAATGTCCGTCTAGGTAGGTAAGCTAGCGCCTGTTTTCGAGAAGCAAACGCTGGGAAATTGGAGATGGGGTCAAAGGGAGAATGAGAAATCAAAAAAACCCTTTATTAGAACTACATTCTACTTCGCTTATACATAATCTTATTATCATAGACATAATTCAAATTCTCACTTCCTACCTACCTACCCAGATTTGATATTCAAGCGGAAGTTCTTTTGTTGTGTGCAATGGCATGACGAGATTTAAATGTGACATTTGAAATCAGTAGATTAGGAGGTTAATTGTGTAGTACGTCTCGTTAATCTGTCGGTAGAAGATGGATAGTTGAGCAACCGAGGAAGCAAGGGAAGTAATCACGTGATAATAAAAACCACTTTACGCGCACAACCCGCGTTTCCACGCGATATCTCCTTTTGAATTGAAATTTCGCGATTGTCAACACCACAGCAACCCCATACCGCCCCTCTTTAACTTCAATAACAAACCACCATACATATTTTCAGGTTAAACCTTAAAACCACGCCTGTTCATAACCTGATATACTCTCTAAAATGGACGGCGCACAATTAAGAGATGAGGCTGTCGCCGATCGTGTGCGTTCTGCACAAGAATTTCTCGATCCAAGTAATCTTTCCTGTCAATCCCCTCTATTTACCTACAAGTACTAATATAAATAATCACAGCTGATGGCGCCGCAAGAAGTCTTCGATCCGAAATTACTGATATGCTTCGAAAGCATCAACGTCGTTTGATTGTCAGTATCGATGAAGTTCGTGCACATAATCCTGAATTGGCAAATGGCCTTCTCGAACAGCCATTTGATTTTGCCCAAGCCTTCGATCGCGCACTATTTCAAATCGTACAAACACTTCCAAATACCAATGCCAAGCAATCTTCTGAAGATACTATGTACTATTGTGCCTTTTCTGGAAGTTTTGGTCAATTTGCATGTAATCCCAGAACGTTATCGAGTACGCACTTGAACAGGATGGTTAGTTTGGAGGGAATTGTTACAAGATGCTCATTAGTGAGGCCAAAGGTGGTCAAGAGTGTGCATTACAACGAAAAGAAAAAGATATTCCATTTCCGTGAATACAAGGATCAAACAATGACTGCTAGTGGAGCCAGTACGTCGAGTGTTTATCCACAGGAAGATGAACAGGGAAATCCGCTGGTTACGGAATATGGATACAGCACATACAGAGATCATCAAACAATATCTATTCAAGAAATGCCGGAACGAGCACCGGCAGGACAACTTCCACGAGGTGTGGATGTTATTTTAGATGATGATTTAGTTGATAAAGTTAAACCTGGTGATCGAGTACAGCTTGTTGGAATTTACAGGAGTTTAGGAAATAGAAATGCAGGACATAGCAGTGCCCTTTTTAAGACGGTGGTATTAGCTAATAATGTGGTTCTCTTATCTTCAAAATCGGGAGGAGGCATTGCGACACATACCATTACCGATACCGACATTCGAAACATCAACAAGATTGCAAAGAAGAAGAATCTTTTCAATCTTCTTTCTCAATCTTTAGCACCAAGTATCTATGGGCACGAACACATCAAGAAAGCTATTCTTCTCATGTTATTGGGTGGTCTGGAAAAGAATCTCGAGAATGGAACGCATTTGAGAGGAGATATTAATATCCTTATGGTTGGTGATCCATCCACAGCCAAATCTCAAGTTCTTCGTTTCGTCCTCAATACCGCCCCACTCGCAATTGCAACAACAGGTCGAGGATCTTCTGGTGTTGGTCTCACGGCCGCCGTTACTTCTGATAAGGAAACTGGTGAACGTCGTCTCGAAGCTGGTGCTATGGTTCTGGCTGATCGCGGTGTGGTATGTATTGATGAATTCGATAAAATGTCCGACATAGACAGAGTTGCCATTCACGAAGTTATGGAACAACAAACTGTCACCATTGCCAAAGCTGGTATTCATACCTCCCTCAACGCTCGCTGTTCTGTCATCGCAGCCGCCAATCCTATCTTCGGTCAATACGACACCCACAAAGATCCTCACAAGAACATTGCTCTTCCAGATTCTCTCCTTTCTCGTTTCGATTTATTATTCGTAGTAACAGATGATATTGATGATTTCAGGGATCGACAAATATCTGAACACGTTCTAAGAATGCACAGATATAGAGATCCACAGACTGAAGAAGGAGCGCCCGTTCGTGAACAAGCACATCAAACACTTGGTGTAGGTGTCGAACAAGAAGCAGATGCTAACCAAGTAACACCTGTTTACGAAAAGTATAACGAGATGTTACATGCCGGTGTAACTGTTACTACTGGCCGTGGATCACATCGCAGGGTTGAAGTTCTGAGTATCCCTTTCATGAAGAAATACATTCAGTACGCCAAAACTCGAGTAAAGCCAGTCTTGACCCAAGAAGCTAGTGATAGAATTAGCGAGATATATGTAGCGCTAAGAAATGACGACATGCAAGGAAATCAACGAAAGACAAACGCCATGACAGTTAGAACATTGGAAACCATCATCCGTTTGAGTACTGCGCATGCAAAGTCTAGATTAAGTAATAGAGTTGAGGAGGTAGATGCATTGGCTGCTGAGAGTATTTTGAGGTTTGCACTGTTCAAGGAAGTACTTGAGGATGAGAAGAAATCAAAAAGAAGAAAGACAAGACCTCTTGAAGACGAATCTTCAGGAAACGAGAGTTCATCCTCGGATGATGATGATTCACCAGCTCCTACTTCTCACGCACCATCGACGAGGGCAACTCGTACACCAGGTACCGCAAGAACAAGAGCTTCAGGCACTTCTTCATCTCGAAGAAATGGTGCGACTCCAAGCGGGGCGCCAAATGATGAGGAGGAGGATGATTTGTATTCAGCTAGTCCAGCACGTCGTCCAGCAAGAGCATCCTCGAGTCGCGTACCAACACAATCACAAACCTCTTTCGCTTCTTCCTTACCCGCTTCTCAGGCATTGAGAGGTACTTCGAGTCAATCGCAGTCTCAGTCACAAAATGTAGAGGAGGGTGATGAAGAAGAAGAACTTGCAGCTGGAACTGCAGCTTTGAATGTCTCGACAGGTATTACACCTAACCGTCTACAAGTCTTCCGCACGACGATGGGTCAAATGATGAATACATCTCTGTTTGAGGACGATAGTGCCGAGGTCAATGCTATTATTGAGGCGGTCAATCGACGTATTGGAGGTGGTGCAGGAGGTAGTTTTGAGAGGGAGGAGGCAGTAGCTGCGCTGAGGGCAATGGATGAGCGAAATGATATCATGTATACTGAGGGAGATTTGGTTTATAAAATCTAGATTTTGGGAAAATGGAATAAGGGATGTGAATGCAATGCAATGGAATAGAATTTCTGTAGGGAATACGTGGAAATGAGATAATGAGGAGTTGAGTAATTTATCTTGATCTGACCTGATCTGAGTGATTGGTTATCGATACGTAGAGTAGAGTAGATGATTTAATTTGGTTGAATTCGATGTTCAAATTCGACTCCCTAGGTGGAATATTACTAGATAGATGAGTGAGTGAGTGTTCATTGCGAAAGGGGATGATATTACTCTATTTATATACTCATCTATATATCCATCTATCTATCTATCTATCTATCTATTTATTTATCTATCTATCTATTTATTTATTTATTTATTTATTTATCTA